>VIYQ01000066.1:0-22911 GCA_009928355.1 Chlorella sp. CH2018
CCCCCCCTCCCCCTCTGCCCTGCCCAGGCTGTGGCCAAGGATGTGCCCGCTGCTGAGCTGGAGCGCGCCAAGGCGGCCGCTGTGTCCAGCGTGCTGATGAACCTGGAGTCGCGCGCGGTGGTGGCGGAGGACATTGGCCGCCAGGTCCTCACCTACGGACACCGGTGCGTGTGGGTGGGGCTGGTGAAGTGTGTTAACCCTCAGAGAAGGACGTCAAGGCAGGGGGTGGGAGTCTGTTTGTCACGGCTCGCGTCGCAGGCATCAAAAGGATGCCAGCTGCACTCGGCCGTCCAACCGCACCCCCACCTGCTTTTTCTCGTCTGCCTGTGCAGCAAGCCGGTGGGCGAGTTTGTGAAGGAGATCCAGGGCCTGACCGCCAAGGACATGAGCGCCGCCGTGAACAAGCTGCTCAAGTCGGCGCCCTCCGTGGCGGTGAGTGGAGGGCTGGCTGGGAGCTGCTGGCTGGCGGGGTGGCTGATGTGCTGTGTTTGCCTACTCGCATACAAGCCGCGATGCTGCTGACGTTCAGCTGAAGTGGTGCTGAGGTCTCCACTCCCCTGCCCTCCCAAACAGGTGCTGGGTGACATTGCCCACGTGCCGCGCTACGACCAGGTGGCCAAGCGCTTTGCATGAGCAGGCTGACCGCCAGGCAGGCAGGCTTAGGCCAAGCTGGCCATGACGGCCTTGCATAGACACGCCGCGCCTCTGCGGTGTGGAACCCCCCTCCAGCCTGCCCACTCGCTCGCTCTCTTGCACTGGTGCGAGGCGGTGCTCAGTCAGCCTGACGGCCACCTGACCGCCCGCCCATCTGAGGTTGCACTTTGGATGCCCCCAATGCTGCTGTGCTTGCTCATACTCACTCCCCACTGCAACAGCCGCGGGCGGGCACAGGCGCTGCTGACGCCGCGCTTTTGCTGCCCCCCGCCGACTCTTGGCTGTGAACTGTGCCCCGCTGAACCGTTTTCCCTCGCTACGTGTTTCTGTTGCTTGCTGTTCATGAGGGTGTAACGCCCTGCACTGCCTGCCCTCACGCACGCATGATGCGAGATTCACAGAGAGTGGAGGGCTGGTGGAATGCGAGAGCCCAAGCAAGCAATGAGCTGAGCAGCAAGCAGAGGATAGAGAGGTTGAGAGAGCCATACAAGCCGCCGGCAGCGGGGCAGGCTGCCGGCGGCAGTCAAAAGAGGAGAGAGCTGCGAGTACAGAGAGGAACAGAATACATGCGGGGTGCGCACAAGGTGCGCCCCCTTTATGTGTGCGCATGGCGCTGCTGGAGGCATGATGCAGGCTTGTAAGAGCACTCTGAATTGCTGGCCCGACGGGCAGCTTCTAAGCCTAGATGGGAGCCGGAGCGCTTAATAGCCAGTGTAGTCCACTTGGTCGCGATCCATCATGCTGCAGCCAGGAGGGCAGCGCACAGCAGGGACCAACATGGGTTGCTGCTGAACAGGCTGATACAGCAGCAGCAGCAGCAGCCGGTGCAGCGCTGCGCGGGACGTCTGCATGCCACAAGCACGAACAGCCCAAGGATGGGAAGCCACCCACCTCTTGGAGTGCCGCACAATGGCCCGCCCCACCGCGTTGATCCAGTCCTCCTTCTCCTGCAGGCGGGGGGTGGGCATCAGTGGCAAGGTTACTAGCCGGTGCTGATTATTAGGCAGGCAATGCCATCACCCAGGATCGGATCCGAGGGTGTGCAACCCCCTCAATCCAGCCTCGACAAACAAAACAGCACGGCACCGCCACACCAGCCCGCACAGCTCGCCTTGTCCGAGTCGGCGATGAAGTACATGTTTTGGTCGGTGGTGGAGATCTCAAACGCGTGCGGCTTGTTGATGGCATCCTCCGCGCCCTTGATGCTCAGGCACTTGTTCACCTCGATGATGCCGCGCGGCTGCGTGCTCTGCACAGGGCGCCGGCAAGAGCAGCCACGCAGTTGGAAGGCAGCCCGAGCAGCAGCCACGTGTGCATAGGACGGCCGACCACAGCGGGCCATAGAGCTGGACGGGCAACGCTGCGAGGGACTATGCAATGCCTGAGCGCTCAGTTCAACAAAAACACAAGCACCGAGCCGGCATGGCTTGCGCACAGGCCCCACGATGTCCGTCTTGAACCAGAAGATCTTGCCGTCCTTGAGGATGAACCAGCTGCAGCAGCATTGCGGGGCACACACAACGCTGAGCAGCAGCAGGCCCGAGGCGCTGCCGCTGTAACGCCGCTGTCCAGCAGGACTGCCCAGACAGCGGCAGCGGGCCCAAGCAGCTAATGGCGGCTCGCACGAGCTCACCGTCGCCGCCACGTCTTCACAAACTCGCCTGCACGTGCATTGGGAGCGGCAAGCAACAGTGTGAGGCACGGCAAGATATGCGATCGCCTCCTGCAACACACCTCCACTGGCTCTTGCTCACCCTGCTTCATCAGCCAGCCACTGCGCTCGGGCTGCCGCCAAAACTCCACGCCGCCGGTGTCTGTGCCGCGCCCCAGCAGCTTATTCAGCACTTGCGAGGGCTCCATGTCTGCAGCGTGGGCATGCAGGTGCTGCCATCAGTTCGTCTGCTCAAGCCGATGAGCGAGCGGCAGAGGGCCAGCAGCAGGTGGCGGCAGGCGGCGGCAGGCAGCGGCCGTGGCTGGGCCGGTCGTGCGCCCAAGCACACCTCGAAGAACTTCTCGCTGCTCGAGAAAGCCCAGAGGTCCAGCAGGTGCGGCTAGCGAGCTGCAGGGAGAGGGGCAGCGACGGCGTGCCGGCTGGTCGCTAGGGGCGCTGACAGCGGTATGCAGCTGACGAGGAGGCCAGTCGAAGCACGCGCAGGGTACGCGCCGCCCGCTGGGCAGCGGAGCGACGCGCCCTACCTGGCTGGAAGCCCCTGCGGGATGCTCGGCGTTGTGCAAAGTTGGGGGAAGCAATTAATCGTTGATCAAGCTGCCCGGCGCCCTGCCAGCGCGCCCAGGCCCCCGCCGCCGCCAGGTCGCTCAGCCGCTGGCGCTGCGCCGCCGCAACCCCTGCCTTGATGGGTTTATTGGGCAGACACCCCGCTCCGGTGCCCTGGGAGCCGTCGCAGTGGACTGTAAACTATGGAACTGATACAGCATGGCCAGCAATGAGAGCAGGATTGTGTGGCGTTTGTTGTCCTGCCTGCCTGGTGCGCTGCGGAGGTGCGGCATGGCGACTGCGTGCCCTGACAAGCCAGACACAACCAGCCCCCGACTTTCCCAGATCACCTTGTCAGTGTCAGTGCACACGCCTCCTCCATGCCACTGGAAGCACTGGCTCATTGTGTAGGCAGTTACACATCCAATCAGTGGTGCCACCGTTTGACAAGCAGGGTGAACGATCGAGAGCAGGAGAGGCAAGCGGTGCAGCGGGCAGCAGGGAACGTTGGAGCGGCATTGGCAGATCAGCAAGGGAAAGGAAACACAGGAAACTAGAGTACATGCCCCAGGCACTGGCGCAAAGGGCGAGTCAGCTATCCAAGTCAATCATCCATGATGATCATGGGGGCCAGGTCCCGCGGGTCCTCCCCGCCGGGGCCCCCTGCCGCCGCCAGCTTGGACACCGGTGCGCCCGCCTCCGCCGCCCCCGGGGCCTCGCCGCGCGAGCGGGACGAGTCCAGCTCCCGAAGAATCTCGGGGGTCAGGGCGTCTGCGGGTTGCAGTGGGGAGAGCAGGGCGAGGGTGTGAGGAGCGCAGGCGGGGCGGCCATGCACCGGAACAGCTGCCACCGTGCTCAATGCTTGCAGGCATTCACAAAGGCTGCAGCCCCTCTCGTCAGGCGCGAATCACAGCGCGCGCTCACAATGGTGCTGGCGCTTGACCAGGTCGCGCAGCGCCTCCTTGTCCTCCGCGCGGACCTCCGTCTTGTATCGCTGCACAAAGCAGAGCAGCGTCTGCTGCCAGACCACGGGCAGCTGGCGCTCCTCGGTCTTGAAGCGCAGGAAGTGGTCCACCTGGGCAGGGCAGGGGAGGAGGCAGGGAGACAGGGGAGTGAGCAGATGGAGTGAGCAGGCGGGAGCAGACACCCAACAGATCGGCGCCCGGTGTGCCCGGGAACTGCTGAACGACATACCCACACATGCTGCACTGCCACCAAACAGCAGCAACCAGCGCCTGGAGCGTGTGCGGAGCATCTGCCCCAATGGTTCCACCTCAGCTCACCAGTGCGTCCACCACGCGGTACGGCAGCGCGTACTTCTTGTCCAGCAGCACGCGCAGGAAGAAGGAGTTGGTGCCGCTGTACGGCATCTCTGCACAAGAGGATGATAGGGGGTTGAGTGCGTGGTGGGCGCAGTGAGTGTGGGCCAGGGAGCTTGCCAGCAGCAGTGAAATGCATTCGCGTTCTGCTGCCGACCCAGCCGGCTGCTCATCCCAACCGCCACCATCCCTGGCCTCCCCTCCCCGCACGCACCCGCGATGCGCAGCATGGCGGCCGCCGAGTGCAGCACGGGGATGGATGTACGCTTGATGACGCTGGTGAAGATGACCGCTTCCCGCAGGTTGCACGTGCCCGAGGCGCACAGCGGCAGCAGCAGGCCCTTGTAGAAGGCGGCCGCCTTGTAGGTGGCCTTCTTCAGCGACTGCGCGGGCAGAGGAGGGTGGACAGGAGGAGGAGTGAGTGTGCAGGGTGAGTTGGGTGGGTGGTGTGGGGCGGGGCAGGGCAGCGCAGCGCAGCGCAGGGCAGCGCCGATGCTGGTTGGGGCATGCACAGCGCTCGCGCCCAGCATGCAAACCCTGCAGCTCCTCCGCCACCGCCGCCATGACAACACCGCCTGCCTCTCTCTCACACGCGCGCGCACCTGGAACAGCGCAAAGTGCAGGCGCCTGTTCTTGCGGATGTCGGCGCGCACGTGGGGCAGCAGCACCAGCACCAGGAAGCGCTGAGACATCTTCTGGTTCAGATTACTCACAAACATGCGCGTGGCCTGCGGGGGGCAAGAGGAGGGGGGGCAGAGTGGTGCACAGGGTGGGTAAGCAGCTTTGCCGGAGCATGCAACGCGCGGTGGGCCTGCCTGCCGGGTATCACCTGGACCCTCCGCGTCAGGTGCAGCAACCGAGTTGTTGCCCCACCCGCCACCACCTTCTACCACAGCCCACCAGCCGCATCGGGCCCCCCACCTGGTAGACAGCGTGCGGCGTCCAGCTCTCCGGCTCTGTGAGGTACAGGATCTCCTCCCAGTTTTGCAGGTTGGGGATGACCTTGAAGGCCTTGGGCACCTGCGGGGCGGGTGGAAGGAAGGAAAGGTGGTGGTGCAGTGAGCGCGCTGGTGTGTGCAAGTGTGCAAAGCCAGCGTCGGGGCGTGCTTGGTGAGTCATGGGGCAGCGCTGGATGCAGCATGGGTGGGTGCAGCAGTGCAGGGGTGCGCGGTGGGCCGGCTTCAGTGGTAGTGACAATGAGCAAGAGAATCCACATGCGTTGTGTTCGGTTCTCAACAACGAATTAGGAAGCTACTCGTCATCAGCCAGCGGTGTGCAGCCGTGAGGCCATGCAAGCAAAGTGCAGCCGATGCCAGCAAGTGCAGCTGCAGGCAAGCAGGCCGGCAACTCACAGCCAGTAAACAACAGACCACAGCACAACCGCCCCGCCCCCACCCCGCCCCACAAAGCACCCCAGCTCTCGCTTACCTTGCCGGATGTGTAGCGCGACAGCACCTTGCCCACGCCCTGGTACACCTCCACCACCTTGGGGTCCAGCTCATCAGGGATCACATCGCTGCCCTCCCTGGGAGCAGCAGAAAAGCAGGGCAGGCGGGAGCGGCCAGGAGGAGTGTCAGCAACAGGGGCTTGGGAGCAGCAGAGATGCAGGGGACGAGGCAATCTCCTGGCGAGCTGGTGAGCCCATTTCCAGCTGGTGAGCCGATTTCCAGAAAGAATAACAAGAGGATGGGGTGTTGTAGAATGTGAGGGGCGCGCGCAGGTGGCGGGCGACGGGCAGCCGCACCGCCCAGCAAAGCACACGCCCCAGCAGTCGCTGTCGCAGTCCGCCACTTCGGCCGGGAGGCAATGGCCCGCAAGCGGGCTGCCTCTGCCGTACACAAGGACTGCATGCATGCATCCATGGCTGAGATTGCGCTACTGCCGCCCAAGCACACAGGCAGCTGTTGTGCCTTGCTGCCTCCCCTCCTCCAGTCCACCTGCCCCATCCCGCTCCACCCAGCCTCACCGCGGCAGCTCCGCCACGCCCGCCGCCGCCTGCCGCTCCCGAATCTTCTCCAGCACCATGTCTGCCAGCGTCTTTTGGTGGTAGGAGTCGGCCCCCGGCGCCATGAAGGCTGCCAGGGCGGCCTCGTCCTCTGGAGACACCTCAATCTCTTCATCGTACTCGTAGGCATCGTCCGAGGCGTAGCCGCCGTCTGCGGTGGGGGAGCAGGGGGCGGCAGCAGCATGGGTGGGTGAGACATTGGACAGGAGACCGGGCAGAGGATGCGCATCAGCCAGCAGGTTAAGGTGGCTGTGCAGCTGGCCTGGTGTGCAGCAATGTGTCAGTCGCAGGTGCAGTGCACGGCGTCGCTCAGGACAGCGGGGAAAAAGTGTCAACACAGGGTGTTCAGTCCTGTTGAGTTTGAATGTTTGCGTCATCTTCACAGCGAGCCGCGTCAATGCAGGCGCAACCAAGTGCTTGCAGCATGCACAGTTGCCAAAAAAACAGGGTGCCAGGCGCAAGGCAGCAGCAGCGGTGCCCAACCAGTGCCACCATCGAGCAAGTGTGCAGCTCTCCCTACCATCATGAGCACGCACCTGAGAACTCGTCCTCGCTATCGCTGTCCCTCAGGCCCTTGGCTGCCGCAGCTACAAGGCCGCGGGCGCCGCTTGCCGCCAGGGCCGCCGCTGCCGCAGGCACCGCCTCCGCCTCCAGCTCCTCTTGCTGTGCACGAGCCTCCTTCAGGATGCGGTTGGTCATGCCAGCAGGCACAAACTCCTCCTGCTCCAGCTCCTCTTCCTCCTCCTCGCCCTCCGACTTTCGTCGCTTGTGCGGCCGCGGCTGCGTCTGCACACGGCGAGCGGAGGGTGTGCGGGCGTGTGTGAAGCAGGCGGCGGCGGCAGCGCGGCGGCGGCGGGGCGGCCGCTGCACAATGCTTCCAGGCGGCGGCGCTGCCTCATCACCTTGCGTATGCGCCCACAGCGCTTACCCGGACTCCATAGGTCTCCGGGTTCTCTAGCTGGTCGCCCAGCGACTGCTTGTGCTTCTCCACGTAGTCCCGCTTCTTTTTGCCCATGCTTCCGTGCGGCTAGGGGCTGCTGCAAGCGGTACCGTGGGTCTGGGGCTGTGCAGGGCTGCTCAGTCGCGGGCCATGCGATGGCGGCGGAGTATGCGGGGCTCTGCAGCTGCTGTGGTATGGTGTATGAGCTGAAGCACTGATGCCCGATCGCATGCATGGCGCTTGCTGGGCAGCCAGGCCCGCCTGTGCGCCGCCTGCTGCCTCTCTCTGCATGCATGCTGCCGAGCGCTCAGAAGCAGGGAGCGACCAATCATACAGGCACAGAACAAGCTTGTAAACCTTAATTAATGGCCAGAAGGAGCATCCGCTGAACACCCGCGCTCGACGCCTTTCGACGCGCCCATTCCGCGGCTGGCACCGCTGACGGCATTCATAGATCGTTTAGTAGGTATGCATCCGATGCTCTGGAGCAGTCGATTGCGTCTCAGAAGCTGCTGTGACTGCCGCCGCCGCCGCCGCCGCTGCCGCCAGGCCTGCAACGGCTGCGCCATGGCATGCCGTCCACCTGCCTTGCCGCAGGCTGAAGTGCTGCAAATCTTCAGCTACTCTTCAGTCAGCCCGGCCCATGGCGGCAGCACAAGACGACCCATTTGCGGCGGCGCGCGAGGCGCTGCGGCACGACAGCCCGCTGTGGCACATCCAGCACCTGGACATCACCTGCGATGGCTGCGAGACAGAGCCCATTGTGGGCCACAGGTACAGGCCAAATGTGATGCGATGCTGGGTTGAGGGAAACTGCATGACAGCAGACCAGCCGGCCTCGGGTTGGCAGCCGTAACGCATGTCTCAGCCCTTGCAAGAGCCGTACACAGCCGCTCCTGCACTCAAGTTCCATCCCTGCCTTTTACCTCCCCACTCTCTGCAGGTACAAGTGCTGTGTGTGCGAGGACATCGACTTGTGTGGAGCCTGCATGCGGGCGCTGGTGGCGGCTCGGGTGAAGATGAGCCGTGAGGCGGCGCCTCGCCCCGCACCGCACCGCCAGGTGAGCGGGCGATACTCGAACATAGTGTGATCAGCAGGCATGCTGGAGGCTTGGCGTGGCGCGTACAAGCTGGCAGCTGTATCAGCATCGCTGCAATTTGCACCATTAGGGGGTGCCACTGAGCGTGGCCCAGCTAGCCACCCCACCCTCCTGTGCAGGGCGGCCGCCCGCGGCGCTGGGTCGCCAAGCTGCACAGCCGGGACCTGGCTGAGAAGTGGGCGGCCCTGCAGACGGCGGTGCCGTGCCTGCACCCCAGCCACAAGTTCCAAAAGGTGGTCGAGGGGCCTGAGCGAGCAGTGGTGTTCACGACCGAGCACAGCGGCAGCACGGGCAGCAGCAGCGGCAGTACCAGCACACCCAGCGAGGGCAATGGTGCAGCCCCCACCGCTGCTGCGCTGGACGAGACAGGCGGAGCGGGGCAAGAGCAGCAAGGCCAGGCAGCCGATGAGGCTGCGGCAGCGCTGGCGGCTGTGTCATTGCAGGGCGCGAGCGGCGATTCAGCTGGAGCCGCAGCCGCTGCCCAGCCTTCAGAGAGTGACCGGTTAGAGGAGTTCCTGGCCACCTTCCGGCCCTCGACATGCAGCTGCAGCGATGTGGCATGGCTGGTGGTGGAGGTGGGCAGCGGCAGCGGCAGTGGCAGCGGCAGCGTACCGCCAGCCAGCGGCAGCAGCAGCGCAGCGCAGGCCGGCCCCAGTCTAGAGGAGCGAGTGGATGCCGCTGTTGAGGAGTGGGAGAAGCTGGCAGCCAGCGGGCGCAAGCTGACGGCTGCTGATGTGGACCGTCTGGCGGCCAAGCACCTCATACTGAAGGGTGAGCACGCTGCAGGATGGGGAGGAGCAGGGGAGGGCTGGTTGTGACCAAGCGTGTTGTGGGAGGTGGAGGGCAGCGCGTAGCTGGATGTCGGCACCAGGAGCTGGTGCTGACCTTTGGCAGCCATCCTGCGAACCACGACTTGTGCATGCCGCCTGCGCAGGCAAGTGGATGCTGTTTGCGCGCAGCGGGGAGGAGGCAGATGTCGCGTGGCCAGCGGTGGCACGAGCGGTGTGCGGCAGCCCAGCGGGTGCAGGGCAGGCGGCCACTGCACCGCTGTGCGGCTCAGCCAAGGTCAGCAGCACGGCACCCCCGCCGGACAACAGCCACGTCTTCTGCTGCTACGTAGACAACTACCAGGTGCACCTGGGCGCTGTTGCGTTGTGCATGGGAGGCAGCACTGCCCTGCCAATGGCTGCGCAGGCTGGGCGGTGTGCCTTGCTTCCGTAGTGTCCTGCACCTGACCCTCCCCTTTCCCTCTGCACGCCGCCGCCTGCAGGACGCGGCCGATGTGCAGCGAGTGTGCCAAGGCCTGCAGCGCGCGGTCCCTGCCGGCCTGCTGCAGGACAAGCGCCTGCTGTTCAAGCCCGACATTTACACTCACCTGGGCATCTACAGCCGGAATGAGTGGGGCATCAAACCCTCCACTCATGAGGCGCGCCTGCACTGAAGCAGTGCCAATGTGGCGCTGATGCTGCCCCTGCACCGTGCCAACCTGCGAATGGTTTGCTATCGACTGCCCCATTGTCATGGCCCCTGTTTGCGGGTGCTACTCAATGTGAACTTGATTGGCAGCTGGTGTAAGCTTTACACACAAATGTTACCGAGTGTCCCCGCATTGGCCGGCAGCATTGGTCGATCGATGGTAAGAAGCACAGCAGTTTTGCAAGCCACACCATCTGTGCACAATGAGGGCTAGCCTGTGCCAGCGCAATATTGACCAGTCAGGTCATGCCGAACATGACCTTGACGGCGCCCGTTTGGTCGGCCAGGTGCGCCGTCTCAAAGCCCTGCTGCAGGCTGGCGGCATCAAAGCCGAACCTGCCGCATGAGGGTGTTCAGTGTGGGTAAATGCACGTGAGCAGGAATGCGTGCTGCTAGGCATGGGCGCGCACCGCAGGGTCGGTACACATGCCGCTTTTCGCATGGTCTAAGCGCTCAAGGCGCAGACAGGTAGCGACAGGCATATGGCAGCGCCATCCCAGCGCCATCTCACCTGTGCGTGATCAGCGGCTTCACATCCACGCGGCCCGAGGCCAGCAGGCTGAGGCAGAGCGGGTAGGTATTGCAGTACCTGGCGGCGGGCGGGGGCAACAAGCAGCTCAGGAAGACGGTGCGCTGTGTCGGCAGCAGAGCGGCGCAGGCTTGGCATCCCATGCATCCCGGGTGCGCACGGTTCAGCCGGCTGACGCGTCACCGGATCTCGTTCTGCCCGTCTGCTTCCCTTCTGCCGCACCTGAAGCTGCCCACAATGTCCACCTCTCGGATGCAGGCCTCGGTCAGCCCCAGCGTCATCTCCTCCTGACCCATGCCAACCAGCACAATCCTGCCGCCGTCGGCGCATGCTTTCAGCGCCACCTGGCAGGTTTGGGGGAGGTGGTGGGATGGCAGGTGGGGACGCTTGTTTTTCTTGTGAGCAGGGTTCTGGTGCATGTCCTTAATCCGCTCCCAAGGGCATCCCGTTCCTTTTACCTTCTGCTGCTCCACGCCCCACAGTTGCTTTCAAGCAAGTTCCCATCTCTTAACTGCTCAGCTGCGCCGCTCAGCCCAGCACTCGCCTGCATGGTCTGCTGGAAGCCTGCACAGTCAATCACCACCTCAAAGCCGCCGGGCGCTCCCGCTGCCTCGCGCAGCTCGGCTGCCACGTCTTCAGGCTTCCCCAGCACTGATGTCTGCAGGGCGGCATCTGCGCCCAGCTGCGCAAGTGATGGTGTGACATGAGGGCAGAGTAGTCATGGCCGGAGAGGGCCACTGGGTTTGACGGCTGCGCGCAGGTGCACGCCCAGTGTGGCTCAACTGCCGCAGCTCTGGGCTGGGCAGCACAACACAGCAGTGCAAGCATGGTCCGCCATCCAACGCCTTTTCGCCCCTGGCCTGTGCCTGTTTGGCCAGCTCCAGGTTGGGCACTTTCAGATCTGTGATGGCCACCGCATCAGCACCAAAGGCTTTGGCCGCCAGCAGCGTGACCAGGCCTGCAATGATGGCACAGCACGAATGAATGCGGTAACAACATCTCGACAAAGTCACAACAGCCATGCACGTGCAAAGGGCTTCTCCTGCTTTGCTCACAGAGTTGCAGCTCAGCCAATTGGCCTCCCATTCGCAACCCGCTCACCAATCGGGCCAGCCCCCATGATGGCCACTTTCTTGCCGGGCTGCACGCCTCCCCGCCGGCATGCATGCACACCCACTGCAGGGGGCATGGGTGGTGCTGGCAGGCAGCGGACATGTCGAAGTCGGAAGGAAGACGCCTGCCATGCAGCTGTGCGTGCTTGCGCGCATGCATTGCGTGCGGCCTGCCCCTCGTTACATGCTGCTGGACAGTTCATGGACAGTCCATGGGCCAATCGGCAGCACAATGCGCATCCTCCTCCCATCAGCTCACTGCACCTGACAGAGGCTCGCACATGGCCCCCTGCTCCAGGCTCAGGCCGGACGGCAGCTTGTAGCACCACTCCGCGGGGTGGTCCACTAACTGCGGCAGGCAGTATGCAGCATGCAGTGTTGCTGTGGAGTGCATGTGATGGCAGAGCCACACCCTTTTGCGCGGCGCAGCGAGGCCACATGGCTACACAACATCAGGCTGGTGAGTGCACAGCACCCGCTCTGCTGCACCTCAGCCAGGCAGCCGTGGACGGGTGGCGTGGCGAAGAAGCGGATGGGTGCCAGGTTGTATCGCCCCTCCCTGCAGGAGGCAGGCACTAGTTAGGGAAGGCCAAGTTCGGCTTGCACTGTCTTGCTTGGTTTGGTGCGGCCGTATCGGGCTCAAGAGATGGCAGCGCCGACATGCAGCCGGGCTGCCCTCTTGCCCCTTCCTTGCCTGTATTGGTGGTGCGCACAGCAGGGCACCCCCGGCTCCAGTGCCACCCTGTCTCCGGGTTTCAGCTGGGTCACGCCGGGCCCCACCGCCTCCACTGCACAGGTGGTGAAGTGTTGCGGTGCAAGGCTGGAGAGGAGCTCGGCAGGCACGAAAGCCATGCGCTCGCTGTACAGTTCAAGCTGCATACACGCAAGCACATGTGCTGCCTGCTGCAGGCATGCACGCCTCTCCCATCCACTCGCATGCAACCGGCACTACGATTGAACCTTGCCTGTGCCTGCCGCCTCGTGGCCGATCACCATTGGCGATTCCACCACGAAATGCCCAATGCGGCCTGCGCACGCACATGGGCGGCAGATTAGGTCGTGGTCGCTGCAGCAGCTTGCCTCCCAGCAACCAGCTTCAGTGCCCAGCGCCGCGGCTCCCTTCCCTCCTCGATCGCTCTCACCGCGCTTCCAGTAGTGCACATCCGACCCACAGATGCCCACCGCCCCAAGCCGAATGCGCACACAGCCGTCAGCGGGCGCATCTGCATAGGGTGGGAGGCTTGCCACAGCTGCTGGAAGGGAGACGAGCACCAAGCCGGCAGCCGAGTGCGCTGCGGCTGACGGACCGCTGGGTTTGCCGTCATTCACTGCTTGCTGCTTGCCTGGCACATCCCAGTCTTGGAGCCGCAGATCTTCTATGCCGTGCAGCACAGCAGCCTGGATGGTTGGCATGCTTTGCCAGTAGCGCTGCGGAGCGGAGGCTGAGCAGCCGAGCAGGCGGCGGCGGCTCAGCGGCGGCGGCGGCGCGGCGGCGTGGGCAGTGGGCGTGCGCCCTGCCACAGTGCTGCAGGCGCCTAGCTGCACAGCCTGCCTCTGAGTTGGCGCCTTGGATAGAGGGACCAGCAGCAGGAGCGCTACGCACGCAAACCTGCTGGCCAAACCCGGCTCGTAGGGCTTTCAAGCAAACACAGGGGAGGTGACGGAGAAGCTTGCCAAGCTGCCTGAGAGCAGGTGGCTGTGCCTCGCGCCGCCCTGCTGGCAATGCGCCGCAGCCGACTGCGGCCTCCCTTCACCGCTGGCCTGACTGTGTGCCCCATATTTACAAGCATCCTCACATCCCAGACACTTTGACAACGCAGAGAAGCAGGCAAGCTGTACGTCCAAGCAGAGTGCAGCCACTGCCGCTGGGCGCATTTGCTGCGACCGCTCAGATGTCGGGCTCGTCCTTGTCCATGCCCCTGCCTGGCTCCTGCATCGTGTTCTCCGCGCAAATGCATTCTGGATCTTCGTCCCAGGGGCAGTCTTGGAAAGCCCGGTTCCAGCGTGCGGCAGGGGCCGGCTCTGCTGCCGGCTGCTCACCAGCGCCGCGCTCGGCCGGGTGCCCTCCCGTCTGCTGCCGCTCCGGCTGCGCAGCTGGCTGCGCAGCGGCAGCTGTCGGATGGGCCTCGCTCATTGAACTTGGCTTGCCTGTGGAGCGCGTGATCAGGATGGGCAAGTGCGCGGATGAACTGCAGACGCCCAGCACTCACGGCAGCCACAGGCGGCGGCGGCAGCGGCGCAGCGTCCCACCCTCGGCTCGGCAGCAGCACGCATGGATCACCTTTATTTGTCGCCTTGAGCTTGCAGACTAGCGCTGCGTGGCTCGCGAGACGCCAGGCGAGGGAGTGGCCCACGGTGCGGCTTGGCCTGGTGTGCGGGAGGGGCAGGGAGCGCTCAATAGAACTGCACAGCACCTGCATGGATGAACACACTACAGCCGAGGGTGGCAGAGCACCGCTCATGGATGCCGCCACCTCCCGCCACCTCCCGCCACCTCGCCGCCAGCTGACCCAGCTCGACATTCGTTCACGCAGGTTCCCTCTTTCCATTCCATGCAAAAGTTCACAATGGAATGTTGGCACAAAACAATGCGGCATGCAGGAAGAGGTCCTGGGTGACTCCATGGTTGCGCCGCTCAACTGCGCAGCGCAGCCGCTAGCTGTGCTGCCTCAGGGCCTGGGCGACACAGAGATGTTCTCCAGGAAGGCCAGCACGGCGTCGGGGTGGGCCGCCATGGCACGTGCCAGGCCCAGCGCAGACTTGACGCCGATCTGGCCCTCGCCCTGCAGCCACGGCGCATCAACGACGGCGCTCACCCAGGGCGGCGGCAGGGGCGCAGCGCCCGTCGGCGCTGCAGGAAACCCATAGGGAGTGCGTCCCAGTGCCCTGATGCTCTGCAAACCTGTCATGCGGCTGCCCGGCCCCAGCCCCTGTGGTTCATTGCAGTACAGCTCAGTGAACGGCCAGGTGCATGTGGCTGCGGAGCCACCGACCGCGTTGACTGCCTGCGTGGCGGCGCAGCGGGAGCGTGGGGCTGCACGACTACAGCTGCGCTGCCGCCCTTCCGCTGACCCAAAATTGTTGATACCCACGCCCTCTATGATTTTCTGAAGCAGCGAGCAGCGCAGGCTGCCTGAACCCGTGTGTACATGGGCCTGGGGTCGGAGGAGCTGCTGCCGCTGCGCGGCTCGCCCAGCAGCAGCCAGAGCGGCAGCAGCATCGATGGCAGCCGCCGAGGCTCGCCCGAGCGAGGAGCCCGCTCCTCCTCTCTGCAAGCAGCGCAGACCGGCGGCCTGGGCGTCGTGGCGGCATTCATAACGGGAGCACTACTGCTGGCCTGCCTCTTGCTGGCTACGGGGGCAGTGCAGTGGTCGCGAGGAGGTGAGCGGCGACGGCGAGGCGGCGGCCGGCTTGGTGCGTCCCTCTGCACACAGCCTGTTGCCTACTGCAGAGCCGCGCCTGACAATGTCCCCCCGCTCCGCCTGCGACCGCAGAACCGTCTCTGCCGCTGCACGCATCTTTCCCACCTAGCAGCCGCGGAACAGCGCAGGCGGGGCACGCTGCGCCTCGGGCGCCTTTGCGGAGAGCACCGCCGCCGCCGCGCCTGCCGTGGCCGCCCCTGCTCTCCGCGGCAGACGTGCGGCGCGGCATCACGTACCACGGGACAGGCGCCCGGCTGCAGGCGGTGGCTGCCAAGCTGCTGGGCGGCCAGCCTATCAAGGCCTACACCCTGGGCGGCAGCGTGACCAAGGGGCAGGGCGCCTCGGCCGACACGGCAGCCTACCCGCACCGTTTCTTTGAGTTCATTCGGGCAGCCTTCCCCCACAGGTGAGCTCGTGCCGCAACTCGGCGTCTAGAGCTGGTGCTGTGGCTGTCCAAAGGATTCAGGCTGCGCGCAGCAGCTGTTTCGGCCCCGTACTGCCCTGCTTCCCCAGCGGCAGCTGGCATGATGTTGTGTTCAAATGATCACCCCAGCCCCAGCCTTCCTCCTTTTACTGGCCCCTGCTGCTGCAGCAAGCACGTGCTGCTGAACAAGGGCATTGGCGGCACATCCTCAGGCATCTTTGCCGCCTGTGCGGAGCAGCTGGTGGCACCCGATGCAGACCTAGTGGTGAGCGCGGGTGGAGGGGGCTGGGAGGCAACAAGCAGGGCTGCGCTGCGCCACTCAAGTTTTCAGCTGCCTGCTCCTCATTTCACAACCGTGCGGCTTACAATCTCCCCGCGTTTTAACCCCCTTTGCCCCCGATAGGTGCTTGAGTTCACGGTGAACGACCGGCCCGACCTGCCACTGACCGACATCCAGCGCAAGGGCTTTGAGCAGCTGCTGCGCAAGCTGCTGCGCCTGCCGGGCCGGCCCGCCGTCGTGCTGGTGCGCTGGGGCTGAGGTGGTTGAGGAAGTGCGTAGAATGCAGAGGAATTCGCAGAGGGGTTGTTGCGGCATGAAGGCGCTGTCGTACAGTGTTGTGTTGGTCCAGCTCACCTGCACCTGCTGGCTGCAGCGCACCCAGCCCCTGCCGAGCTACAACGCCCACCCCACCTCTGCCCTGCAGCTGCACCACTACCCCTGGTGGCGCGCCTCGGGGGATGGCCGCCGCCTGGGCCTGTTCTACTACCCGCTCACCGAGCAGCACTTCACCCTGCTGTCTCACTACTACGACCTGCCCTCCCTGTCGGTGCGGACGGCGCTGCACCCCCTCATGCGCAATGGAGTGGACGGTTTCAAGGTGGGCTGGGTCTGCCTGGCCGCTTTATCCTGCCCGGCGTGGCACAGGCAGAAGGGGTGCTTGCTGGGCTGCCGTTGCTGTCTGCTGCCGCTATTGCCGTCAGGCGAAGATGCTCGTGCGCTGCTCCAAACTCTGTTCATCTGCTTGGCCCCCAATCCCCTCAGGTCGACAAGGTGACCCAGCGGAATCGACACATGCCCAATGGGCGTGCGCTGCCCGCAGCGACAGCAGAGGAGCGGGGCAGCTTCTTTTACGCCGACAGGTGCGCTGGAGAAGGGCTGAGCCGTGTGCAGGAAGGCTCTGCCACACGAGGGAGGTGCCTGCGCTGCGCCTGTACAAGCAGCAGCCGGTCACACCGCCAGACCTGCTGCTGTATCCCTGCCCGCCCTGCCGCAGGACGCACCCCAACGACCACGGCCATCAGGTGCTGGCTGAGCTGCTGGCCGGCCTGGTGCTGGGGGCTGTGGACGAGCAGCAGCGGCAGCAGGCAGGCGGCGAGCCGGGGCAGAATGCCGGCTGGGCGCAGCGCAGCGCCGAGGTGCAGCAAGCCCTAGCAGCCATCCCCCCGCCCATGATCCCTGGCAACGCCGAGGAGCCAACCAGCCTGTGCGCCATCCAGGTGCGGCTGATGTTAAAGCGGTGCAACCTGCAGGGCTGGGGGTGCGGCTCGGCCAGCCTGGTGTCCTGAAGCATGCCGGCCGCACAATGTCCTGTGCCACTCAGCGGCTGCATCCCCTGCCTGCTGTGTCAATAGTCCTTCCTCCCATGCTCCGCATTGCTGCAGGAGGCATTCCAGCCCATGGTGGTGGCCCACCGGGGCTTTGAGTGGCGGGCAGAGCGGCCCGAGGAGGCCACGTTTGTCGGGCAGAAGTGGGGATGGACGGCCAGCCAGCCGGGCGACTGGGCTGAGCTGCAGTTTGACAGCAGGGATGCAGCCGTGCCAACAGATGCAGCAGCAGGCGCTGCTGATCCACCAGCAGCTGAGGCTGCAGCAGGTGCGGCGGCAAGGGATGAGGAGGAAGAGGAGGAGACGGATGAGTCGGCAGCAGAGCGAGGAGCTGCTGCTGGCAACAGCAAGGCGGGGCAAGAGGAGGAGGAGGAGGAGGAGGAGGATAGCAGCAGCAGCAGCACGAGCACCGGCAGCGATCGTGGTGGCAGCAACAGCACGGCGGCAGGCAGTGGCGCATCGGCACCCAAAGCCAAGCGGCTGCCTAACGCCGAGGTGCTGCTGTCGCATCTGAGGAGCTATGAAGGCATGGGGGTGGCGCAGGTGAGGCGGGGTGGGTTGCTCGCGTGTGCCGCAAACTTGGAAAACGTATCAGAGCATCTGCCATGCTTGCATGCTGTCTGCTTGGATGTGCACAGCAAACTCGCGCACTACTGCCCCCGCCCTCTTGCAGGTGCGGTGCGTATCCGGGTGCACCTGCCCCACCACCTACCTGGACGGCACCTGGGAGCAGCAGGTCTCGCTGCAGTTCATCCACCGCTTCAAGGTGCGCTCAGGGCTTGAAATGAACAGCGGAGCAGCAATCCGCACATGCTGGACCCAGGGAGCTGCCACCTCATGCATCACACTGACACTGCGTGCGCTGGGGAGTGCATCACCCGATGCCATCTCCGTTGCTTACTAACTGCCAGTCCTGAGCTTGACCTGCCCCCTCTCTCCGCAGGTGTCGCAGCATGCGGAGTGCCGCGTGCGTGTGCGGGTCATGAGCCAGGCCGGCGCGGTGCCACAGGAGGGGCACAAGGTGAGCTTGGGTGGCAGTCGTGTTGTGCGCCAGAGCTTCGGTGTGCTCCAGCTGTTGGGAGGCTGGAGTGCTGTGCGCAGCAGCCTGCGCTCAGAGTATGCACCCGCCCGCTCATTGCACAACAGCCCACCTGCTGTGTTCCCTGCCTCCCCCTGCCGCCCACCCAGGTCAGTCTGATGGGCCTCATGGTGTCGCACATCCCCATCCGCATGCACACACGGGCCGACCACGGCGAGCAGCTGTCCAACATCACACGCCGCCTGCTGTGAGCGCTGCCCTTCCCTCCCCTCCCCAGCTGTCTGTCCCCCTGCACAAGGGGCTGCCCCCTGCTCTCCTTGCTCTTCTGCAGCAACCTACGACGCTCGCACACGCATACGCTCTCCATTTGATCGCCACACCCAAGATAACTCCCCCTGATTCGCTTCACGATTTCATTTGCATACAATGCCCAAGATCCCCCGTTCGTCGTTTCAATCTATGGTCACCCGTGATTATGGTGCCAGCCGGTCCTGTGATTCGCTCGCCATTTCTAGCTTACCTCCCTACCCCTATGCTTCCTTCCCAACTGTCTTGCCCTGCTGAGCAGTCGCATTGCTGCCGCATTCTGCGTGCTGCCATCACAAAAGGAAACGATGCAAGAGATAACACGATGTGTGGAAACAATCAAACGCCGGGTGAAAACGAGACAAGGAGGCAGGTACGGACACATTGAGGGCGGCAGACTGCAGCGGCCAGCGCACCATGCGTGCCTGGGCTGTGGCAGCCAGCTGGCCACGCACCTATCCTGCCAAGTGGCTAGCCCGCTTTGCTCATCAGCATCTTCTGAATCTGCTGCATGTAATCAAGGTATCCCATGGCGCCTGATGCCGCCTGCCGGTCCTCCACCTGCACAACAGGGAGGGCGCACGGGAGCGGTTGCTTGGGCAACAGTAAAACAGCACCATGACGACGAAAAACTGGGTATCAGGCAAGCAGCACACAGGCTCATGCCGCCATGCTGAGCCACGCAGCAAGGCATGCGGCAGCGC
Source organism: Chlorella sp. CH2018 (assembly GCA_009928355.1). NCBI lineage: Eukaryota > Viridiplantae > Chlorophyta > Trebouxiophyceae > Chlorellales > Chlorellaceae > Chlorella > Chlorella sp. CH2018. The sequence continues at coordinate 18,851 of VIYQ01000066.1, forward strand.
GCACCAGGAAGGGCATGACGTGCGCCTCCATGGGCGTGCCTTGCCGGATTGTCCAGCACTCCTGCCGGGGGGTTGGGGGCCAATGGGCCAGCAGGTTGGTCAGCAATGCTTGCAAGCGGTCCCACCTTCCACACTCGACTCGACCGGCTTGGTAGAGCTGGCTGCAAACAGCTCCCCTCGGCGGCCTAGCCCAACCTCCCACAAGCCAAGCCCGCCCACCTGCCACAGCTCCTTGCTGCCGCGCAGCTGGCGCAGCACCGCGTTGATGCGCGCGCTCAGCTCGCTGCCCTGCCGCACTGGCTCCGGGTTGAGGCCTGGGGCAGAGTGGGGGGACAGCAGGGTGTGAGGGTCTACAGGGCTAGGCAGCGGGACTGGGCAGCAAGGTGAGCTGGCCAGCCAAGCGTGCCGAGCAGCAACCAGAGCACTCCCGCCCCGCCCCGCACACACCTGACGTGTCCTGTGGCGGCCCCTGCAGCCCAAACGCCTGCTGGTAGAAGGCCGGCGGCAGCGCCTGGCCTAGCCACAGGATGAGCGTGCGCCCGTTGTCAATCAGGTAGGCGCCGGCTGCGCGCAGAGGTGGGCGAGGCAGGGAGGTGGGTGAGGAAAAAGTGGGAGGTGGTGTGGCTCGGGTCGGGCAAACACAGCAGCATGTCGAGCACCACACGCAAAGCAGGCCTGCTGCCCCTGCCCGCGGATCACAAGCGCACACAAGTTGCTGTCCCAACAAAGAATTCGCTCCACCCAGCCGGCTCACCGGGGTTGAAGTATTCCAGGCCTGCCGGCGCGGTGGCGGGCAGCTCCACATAGCCGTCGGCGCCCTCCTTGCCCCAGTTGCCTGGCGACGGCAGGCCGGGGAGCAGTAGTGACAAGTTGGCGGCTGAACCAGGCTTGCCAGGCAGTTGCCTGCCGCCGCCAGGGTGGAATGGTCCCACGGCATGCCTCCAGACGCCCGACAAACACCAGCCGGCACACAGACCGGCTCAATTGCAACAATCCCATCCCGGCGCACCTGCCAGCTCGTAGACGGGGTAGCAGTTGGGGTAGACCGTGCGCAGCGCATCGTACACGCTGCCTGCCATCAATGTGTGGCCCACCTGCAAGTGGACAGGAGGCAGGGGAGGCCAGGAGAGTTGGAGGAGTGAGAGAAGGCTGCTGGGTCGCCAGCACAAGCTACCGAGTAACCCACAGCATGCAGGGACACAGACACACAGGTGCAGCAGCTGGATGAAAACCATGCAAACCAACCCATGCAAGCCGGCCACCCACCGCCGTGCGCTCGTCGCTGTTGACGTCGCGGCCGGTGCCACGCAGCGCTGCCGTCTTGATGAGGCCTGGGGGCACACACAACAGGGGCGGAAGGGGTCAGGGAGGGCCGTGTGAACCCCGCAGGTAAAGCCAGCAGGGAAGCATAGTCCGAGAGATGGGGTACTGTAGTGATGCTGTGTGAGGCTCGTCAGTCCCACTGTGCACACATGCAGTCGTGCATGCAGCCAGCCCTCCTCACCCAGCGTGAGCAGCGGCATGCTCCTCAGGCGCTCCGGCAGGACGAGGGCATTGGGCGAGAGGCCCGCGCCCATGCCGCCGGGCGTGCCGCGCATGTGCAGCGCACGGTACTCCCGCAGGCTGGCCACCAACCGCTGCTGCAGGGCTGCAACAGGATGGGCCAGAGGGTAGCAGGGAGGGGAGTGAGCATGGAGGATGCGCCGGTGGGCTGGTGAGCAGCGCACTGGGCATGCGCAACTGGCAAACGAGCGGCAGGTGGCATGGACAGGCCATCCCAGAATTGCACACACAGCGCCGCCAGTCTGAGCTGCTCGGGAGCTGCACCAAGAGATTGCATCGCCTCACTCGACCGCACGTCGTCCAGCTTGGAGGAGAAGGAGCGCTCCACCGCGTGCTTGCCCATCAGCGCCACTGTGGCGCCCGCGTCCGCCGTCTTGTACAGGTCAATCAGCTCTGAGGGGATGGGATGGGAAGGAGAAGGACCGCTCAGTGCTTGAGTGCGCGGCACGATGCTGCCTCGTTGTTAACATTTAAACACCAACCAGCTTTGTTGGCTCCAGGGCAAACCAATGCCACAACCTCCAGATGCCGACGTGAATCGGCCAGCAAGCCCGCCCCCCCTCAAACACGCCAGCATGAATCGGGCATGCAAGCCCGCGCCCCCAAGCACGCACCCGACACCACGGGCATGGCGATGGTGTGCACGCGGATGCGCCGCTCGCCCGAGGAGTTGGTGTACAGCAGGGCGGCCTGCAAGGCATTGTGAAGGGGGGCAGGGAGTTGGGCTTCAGCACCAGTGATGAGTTGGTGTAGTGAGGGCAGGGAGGCCCGTGGTGGATGGGCAGGCGTGCAGCGACTGAGCGATGGCCCGTCGCAAGCAGCTGGCTGGTGTCGGGCAGCCCCAGCACGGCAGACTGCATGCCATGCGGCTGTGCGCCCGCACTGCGCAGCTGCCCTGCTGTCCACCGCAGCCCACAGGAGCTGCTTGCCTGCAGGTAGGCCACCTGGCCGGACAGCAGCGTCTCCTCATGGTTGATCTCCACAGAGAAGGACTGCGGTGTGGGCAGCGGGGGGGCAAGTAGGAGGGTGTTAAACATTGCAGAGGCACGTCTTCATGGCACAGCTTGCAGTGCTGATGCCTGATGGGATCAGCACGGCACACAGAGGCTGGAAGCAGCGCTTTGGGACAGTGCAAGGCAGGGTGCAGAGCTCTGCCCAGGCAGCGCAGCAGCTGACCTTGTCGGCGTCGCAGGCGGGCAGCGCCAGCAGGTCTGAGAGGGAGGAGGGGAGGTTGCGGGCGAGCATGTGGTGTGAGATGCATGCGCATCATGTCTTCTTCTGAAACACCAAACTGCATGCGTTGTGTGAAACCACAACTGAACCTCTCCCCATTCATCTTGCGCTGAACCCACCCGTGGAGCGGATGAAGAAGTGGCCAAAGAAGGCGGAGACGCGCAGGCCCTTGGAGCAACGGATGCGCATGACCGCCTCCCATGCCGTCTCACGCGACAGGTTGCGCCTGCAGGGCGGGGTGAGGGTGGGCCGGCATTCAATGTGTGGGGAATGGGACTTGCAGGGGAAAAAGGGAGCAGGGACCACAGCGGCAGTCGTCCGACGCAGCGTGCAACTCAGCCCAACCACCTCCATCGCCCCCCTCGCACCTGAGCTCCGCGCGCAGCTTGCCGCCGTCGCGCTCCGCCGCAAAGCCGGGGTAGTAGTAGAGCTGGCCTCCCGTGTACTTGGGCAGGGCTCCCAGGGAGGGCAGGTCCATGTAGGTCGACCCAAAGGCAAACACATCCACACAGATCTGGAACCTGCGGGGGGCGGGGCAGCGGGGAGGGCGGCAGAACAGCTTGCAGTGAGCAAGGCCGAGCTTAGTAAACCGCATTGCACAGGCCTGGAGGCACACACGCCCCCAGGTAAGCAGCACAAGGGCGGCAGGCAATCAAGCCACACAGCGGCAACAGTGAACTTGTTTGCATGCCCACCCGCCCGCCTCCCACCTGGAGGCCTCCGCCGAGAAGCGCTTGTAGAAGGGGTCGTCGGGCGTGCGCAGGCTGTACTCCCGGTCTGTGCCGTACAGGGCAGGGTTGTCCCGCGCCTTGATGCGGCCGATGCCCAGGGAGGGGGCGGCCGCCTGCAAGCAGAGGGCAGGTAGCAGGGCCATCGAGTTGGGTGAAAGGTTAAGATGCGGGAAGCAAGCCAGCGCGGTGCCACAGCCAGTCTTGCAGCAGCAGCGGCAGTAGCAGCAGCAGCAGCCCCTTGATAGGCGGCACCGCGTAATGCAGCAGCAACACACACCAGCACCAGCGCCGCACCTGGAACAGCAGCAGCTTGCCGCCAATGTGGTTCATAACCAGGAAGGCGGCCTGCAGCGCCGGGCCCATCGCGCTCTCAACCTGCACTTGAGGATTGGGTTGCCAGTTGGAGCACTAGTGCATGGGGAAACAGCAACTCATGCAGGACAGAGGCTCCTGGCTGCACCGTTGGGCCTGAATGCAAGCAAACACAGACGACAGCACAGCCTGCAACCCCTCTTCACAACCCTCCCACCCGCC
>VIYQ01000067.1:0-23149 GCA_009928355.1 Chlorella sp. CH2018
ATCAAGGGAGCAGCGCCCAGGAGTTGTCAAGTTAAGGGGCGCAGTCCACCAGCTCCAGCAGCTGCGCATGGCAGCAGAACAACAGGAACCCGTCCGCCACACAGCCTTCCCCTCTTTCCCCCAACCTGCAGCAGCTGCGTGAGCTTGGAGTCTCGGAAGGGGACGTGCGCGTTCTTGGAGGCCAGCGAGTGCATCACGTTGCCTAGGGCGCTGCAGGGCATTCACAAAATTTGGTGGGGGCCAGAATGAGGTGCTGGCGGGGCATCAGTGCATCACGCACCGCCGCTAGAGATGAGGGTGCGCTGTGCCACTCTGGGACCCTCCCTCGGCAACATGGCCCCCACCTGAGGCTCTTGTTGATGTGCTGCGCCTCCAGCAGCTGCTGGCCCTCAGCGCCGCTCTTGCCCACGCGCTCACTGCCTGCACAGGGAGCGTGCAGGGCAGCAGGAGGCCCATCGTCAGGGGCCATGCGGCGGCGGCTATCACCGGCTGCAGGCGCAATGCGTTTGCGCCTCACCTTGGAGCTAAGGCCCACCACTTTGACCCCCAAACAGCCCTTCCCACCAACACACCACTTTGCACAACCCTCCCAAGCCACCCGGCCACCCACCCGCCAGGTCGATGAGGTGCAGGCAGCCGTGGGTGCGGGCGTGGGTGATCTTGTTGGAGCCCTCAACCATCACCGTCAGCACCTGCAGGCAGGCAGGCGCAACACAGGGCAGGCCATGGACCGAGCCTGCTTGTTCACAAGCAGCTGAAGCCGCAGCGAGCATGACATCACAACCTGGCCTGGGCTCATGACGCCACAACCTCACCCAGGCCCCTAACCCCATTCCCTTCACACACCCACCTGGTGGGAGCGCGAGGAGCGGTCGTTCATGCGCGTCTCCGCCACCGCGCGGTTGCGCTGCCCGCGGTCCATCACCTCCAGCACATCCTCGGTGCAGGCCACCGGCACCTGCGGCAAGAGGGAGGGTCCGCAGATGGATACGCGGGGCGGGTCAACGGCTGTGCCCATCACGCTCAACCGGTCATCCCAGGAATTGTCAGCAAGTAGCATTACCGCCTGCCCACCTGGATGGCATCGGGCACATTGAGCCCCGAGCGCTCCAGGTTCTTCAGGGCCAGCGGCCGCTGCTGCTTGGCCTCAGCCTCGGGCACCTGCTCTCGATAGCAACAGGCGCAGCAAGTCAGGGCTTGAGGCTCTTGCTGGTGGGAGAGCAAGCAGAGCAGACTTGAGCTGGCTGCTTGCAAGTGTGACCCGCAGCAGCCGCAGCTGCGCCAGCAGCCTTCCTCAGCCCTGAAACGCGCACACGCTCTCTGAGGCGCGCACCAGCAGGTCACGGATGGTCTCGTTGTAGATCTCCAGCAGCTGCACCTTGATGCTGTACTCCACCTGGCACCAACAGTGATGGGGATGGGAGCGGGTGGGTGGGCCGAGGGGCGGCAGGGGCCAGGCTTTGCAGGCCAGCTGGCATGCCCATCTTGCCGGCAACAGCTGCGCCAGCTGGAGACGGGCTCCCCGCAGCAGCCCACCTCCAGGGCGCGCTGGCGATTGAGCTCAAACAGGTCGTCCAGCGCGCGGTAGTTGATGCCCCGGTTGGCGTACTCGCCGATGTCGGTGCCGCTCATGGTGTGCGTCTGTGTTGAGGGTGGCGGGGCGGGCAGGATTGGAGGGCAAGCCAAGCCACCAGCCCCTCCAGATGCAGCACACCGCCACGGCGACAAGCATGCAGCACCCCAGGGTGCCCACCTTGCCCGAGCCGGTCTGGCCATATGCAAAGATGCACACGTTGTAGCCTGCGGAGGTGGCACACCAAGCGGCAGACAGTCAGGGTGCGAGTGCTTCCTGTGACATTGCAACCCGCTGCGCCGCCAAACCTACGTACAGCACACCTGCTGCCGCCAGCCCGCAGCGCCCACCCAGCCCCCACCCACCGTCCAGCACGGAGCGGATGAGGGGCTGCGTCTCCGCGTACACGTCGTCCTGGGTGCTGCCCTCGCCAAACACGCGGTCGAAGCGGAAGTTGTGCCACTTGCTGTGCTTCTGGCTGAACACGTTGAGGGTGCCCTCTTCCCCAGCCTGCGTTGGAGCAGAGAGGAGCATGGGGTTGGGTGACTGCTCACAAGCACAACATGCATGACAAGCCGTGCTATGCGGCGTCCCATGCTGCCTGCGGGTCAGCGGCATGCACGCCAGCCCAGTCATCTCACAGCCGCCCTCGTACCTCCACCATGCTGGCGGAGCTGTCCCCTGTGCGCCCGCGGGGCCGCACTCGGCAGAACACGCGGATGTTGCCTCGCAGGTCCTGGGGCGAGGGAGAAAAAGCGGCATAAGGGCGGGGCAGGGGCGAGGGAGACGCACCAGGTGCGGCAGGAAGCGCAGCAGAAATGCAAGCCTGGAATGCACTGCACCCAGCCAGCCACGCTGGCTCACAGCCCTGCCTCGCACAGCCCATCCACATGCACATCCCCGCACCTGCACCGTGTTGTACAGCTGGCGGTTCTCCTCGCTGATCTGGTGGTACCGCTCGTTCAGGTCGCGGTATTGCTGCACCTCCTGGCTCAGCTCCCCCAGCTGCTGCTCCGCCTCAGCCACCTTCTGGGCGGCCTCCTCCTGCAATTGGGATGCCGCGGGCAGCAGGGGCAAGGCATCGAACCAGGCAATGACCGCTGCGCAGCTTGGTTGCTGTCCTCACAACCTTACCAACCATCCTCCACACACATCTCCACCCTTTTCGGCTGCAACACGTCAGCACTCGCACCCACCTGCACCAGGCGCAGCTCCTCTTCCTTGCGCGACACCTCAGCCGCCGCCGCCGCCTCCTTGGCCACCTGTACACACGCGGGAAGTGATGAAATGCCAGCCAGAACAGGTTGCAGGACAGACACCGGGTGTGCAGCACACGGCAGTTTACACAGTACACAGCTGCTCTGTGCGCGGACAGACTGGCTGCTGCTCTGAGCCATCCTGCCACCCAGCGCCACTCACCGCCTCCGCCTTGGCTTCTGCAATCTGGCGGGCCGCCTCTTCCTTCTCCGCATCTGCATCGCCAAGCAAGCAGCAAAGCCAAGCGGGTCAACGGGGCAGCAGGCAATGGGGCAACATGCACGCACGCTTGGCCACGCATCAAGCGGTGGGCTCAGCAGCCGTCGCCCACCCCAAGGCCTGTCCCCGCACCAGTCATGCCGGGGGCGGGCAGGTACTGCACATTGGCTGCCTGCTCCTTCCAGTGTGCAACCTCCTGCTTCAGCCGCGCAATGTCGCGCTTCATGCGCTCCTGCGGTGCACAAGGTCGCAATCGCGGGTGTGCTTCCGAAGACCTGGAATGCTTGCTGCCGCTGCACAGCATGCTCGCTGGCCCTTGCGGCATGCACTACCCATCTACCCCGCACGCACATGGCGCCCCCAGCCCACCTGCGCCTCCTGCCCTAGCTTGAACTCCTGGTCCTTTGCCAGCAGCCGCTTCTCGTACTCCTGCGCAGCAGCAGCGGCAGGCAGGCGGCAGACAGTGTTGAGAGGTCTCAGGTTGAGTTGAGCGCAGCAGCCCAGCAGTGGGGCGCAAGAAGGGTGAGACGGTAGGCACATGGACCGACCAGCCAGGCACATCACGGCACATCACCACAGCTGCTGCACCACGCCACACAGCTGCTGCTGCCACAAAGCAGCTGCACCACGTTGACTCCTTGTTAGCAACACTGCACCCACCGCAGTCAGGTTCTGCAGCACCGTCTCCAATACCGGCCCAACTGCATCCAGTGCAATCTCGGGCGGCACCCCCGCCGCCGTGCGGGGCGGCGGCGGCAGCGGCGTGGCGGGCATGCCTGCAGGGAAGCCGGCAGGGGGGTGGGTGGGCCTCATTAACTGCGTCAGTGCAAGCTCTGCTCGGTCTTCATCAACCAATCCCCCTTGCAAGCCCAAGCAACCACCCTGCCATCTCCCGCCCATCCCCTAAGCCACCCACCCATGCTGGACTTGAGCATGTGGTTGCAGGTGCGCATCAGGTACTCGAGCCCATCCTGTCGCTGCTGCCCGCTGGCGCGGTGCACCGCAGCCGTGGCATGCGGCGTGAAGCTGAACTCCGGGCTGCCAGCGTGCGGTGGCGCCACGGGGCTGGGCGGCGTGCGCAGCGGCGGCGGCGTGGTCGCCGCTGCGGGCGGGATGCCTGAGGGCGACACCGAGGCGCCGCCGGGGCCGGCTCCTGCTGAGGAGGGGCGTGGCCAGGAGGCGGAGGCACGCAGCCCCGCTGCATCAGCCTGCTGCGCCTGCCACCAGGCCTGCAGCGACAGGATGCAGTCGGCCACCACCGGCCGCTCGCCGGCATCCTCTAGGTCGGCGGCTGACAGGCACACAAACGCCTCGCTGCCGCCGGTGAGCGCCTGCAGGGACGCAGTGGCGGCAGGTAAATGGCGCCGGCAGGCTGACTGAGTAGGCAGGGCAGGCGGGCCCAAGCGGCTGACTGTTGTGTTGTTGACTGTCACCGCCGACTCACCCAACTGGGGGTAAGCCACCCATGCATGCTGGGCGCACCTGGCTGGCGGAAATGAAGTTGGCCACATTCTCAAAGCTGCGGATTACGTCGCCCGTAGGGCTGCTGCACTCGGCCTGGCTGTGGTCGATGACCTGCGCGCGGTGAGCGGGGGCAGGCGGGCAGGCGCAAGCTGGCACGGAGAGCAGCAGGCACACAGGACCGCGGCACGACGGTCATGCCCTGCGCTCCTCCCTTGGCCCAGCATCCCACTTCCCAGCGCCAGCATCTGCCAGCCCCTCACCTTGCCCACTGCGCCGGGGCGCAGCGCATTGAGCAGGCGGCACAGGGCGACGCCGTCGCGCAGCGCGGTACGGAATGCCAGGTCGCTGTCCGCCGGCAGGCGGATGCCGGTCTGCGCGTGCACAAACTCGGCGGCAGCGCGGCGCCGGGCGGCCGCCTTGATGGCGCGGGCCTCCGAGGGGTTGAGGGAGGCGCGCAGCGGCGAGCCGGGCCCCGCCAGCAGCGTGGGCGAGGGCACGCGCTGCGGCTGTGGCGCCGGCGGCGAGAACGCAAACTCGGGCGACGGCGGCCGCTCCTCCTGGGGCGGCCCCACTGGGCCCTCGGGGATCTCCACCTGCGTGTTGGAGGGCAAGTTGGCAGGTGGGCTGCGCAGTCCACAAGTCCAGAACGCGGGCGCAGCAAGGCGGCAACCGACGGGCGGCAGCGACGGCGACTGGCGGCAGTGACGGCAGGTGGGCCCTCAGAGGGGGCCTCTGGGCGCCGGGGCAGCCGGCGCGCCGCACCTGCATGGCGCCCCGGCCCTCGGCCCAGCGGATGGGGACCAGAGCCCTGCTGTCGCTGCCTGGCGGCGGCTGCTCCAAAAGACCCGCGCTCAACACTGGGAGACTGGGGCTGGCCCGCCGGTCTGATGGGCCTCAGACGACCGTCGATGGTCGGGTGGCGGGCTGTGCCGGGCCAGCGAGGGCGGCAACAGCTGAACAGCCCCCGTCGCGCGCCAACAGACTCCCAGTGCGCCACGCTGCCCAAAGCGCACGCCAATGAACGCAGTGCCCCTTGAAGAGCCCCTTGCAAGCCAGTTCCCAAATGCCAAGTCAGCTCCAATGCAGGGAGCCCCGCCGTGCACTCAGGGCCTGCATGCATTGCGCACTGCACTGTGGCTGCACTGAACATTGCTCGAGCGCAGCTGCAGCGGCCCCGCGAGCATGCCCAAGCCGGGCAGGAGGGGCGGCGGCGCCAAGCCGGGCGCCAGGGCGCCCAAGGGCCGGGGCAAGAAGCCATATGAGCCCACACGCGCCGATGACGTCTACGAAGCGGAAGACAGCGACAAGGAGGCGGCGCTGGAGAAGTCGGGGCGCTACGACGTGAGCGGCAGCGGGCGGAAGCGCACTGAGCGGTTGTACAGCTAATGCAGAACCGATTGCAGCAGGCGAAGCGGCCGCAGGGCCTGCTGCACCATGCCGCCGCCGCCGCCGCCTGCCGCCGCTGCCTGCCGCAACCCAGCCCAGCTGCCCCACGCGGCTTCTGTTCCTGCTGCAGCATGTGGAGTCGTACGAGTATGAGATGCCCTCCGACTTTGAGGACGAGGACATTGACGACGAGATGGCCTTCACAGGTGGGCACTGGCTGCTTTGAGCATGCCAACCTGCGCAGCAGCGCACTGCGTGCCCCCTCCTGCACATGGCCAGTGCGCACGCCGCGCACGCTCAGGCGCTGCACTCCGAATGTTCCCCGCTCCACTGCAGAGGAGGACAAGAAGATGTTTGGGCACCTGTTTGACGACAAGCCGCCGGCGGGCGGCAGCGCCTCGGAGGACGAAGGCTCTCTGCTGAGCAGCGGCGAGGAGGAGGGGGAAGGGGATGAGGAGGACGCCGACGGCTGGAGCGATGAGGAGAGCGGTAGCGGCAGTGATGAGGAGGCGGGCGGCCGCGGCAGGGGCCGGCGGCAGCCGGATGAGCTGGATGAGCTGTTTGGCCAGGTGTGTACTCTGTCGTGGGTGACGTTCCTACCTGCGGTCAAGCTGCTTCGGCACTGCTGCACTACTGCTGAGCACTGCTGCTGACACTATGCACTTGGCGTGGTGCTGCGGGTGCCCTGCTGGCTGGTTGTGCGGGTCGCAAGCGGTTGGGCCAGCTCCATGCCTCGTGCCGGCCCTCGCTGCCTGCCTGCCTGAGCTGCGCCCTTCCTGCCGCCGCTCGCTGCAAACTGCAGGGCAGCAGCGAGGAGGATGGCAGCGATCTGGAGGAGGAGGAAGAGGAGGAGGAGGAGGGTGAAGAGGATGAGGCAGCCCACCGCGCCATGCTCGAGGCTGTGACGGGCGGCGATGCAGCGGCTGCACGCAAGCGGCGGCGGGCAAAGGAAGTGGTTGTAACGGAGGCCTACCCTGAAGCCGCCTACAACCTGCCCGCGGCCGGTGAGTGCAACCGGACTCAAGCGCTGCACACACGGCTGTTGCTGCCGACGCTCGCGCTGCTGCATGTGGGTGCATCCACCAAGCGGAGACCTTTTCCCGCCCCGAAAGGCGGCGGTGCTGCCCAGTGCGGTGCCGCTCGCCGGCTGTGGGTGCCGGGCAGATGAGCTCCGCAGAGCAATGCTTGCAGGGCATACAGGCTGCCGCTGACCCGCTGAAGTGGCAGTTTACAGCCCCTGCTACACGCGCCAATGCACCCACTGCTTGCTTCTGTTCTCCATATGTGCACCATGCTGTGCTGAGCGCCCCTGCCCGTTTGCAGTGCAGCCTCTGCTCCGGCCCTTGCACGACCGATTTGTGTGCCTCGCGGCTGCCTCCCATCCATACCACCCTGTCGCCCACCCCCCTGCCAATTGCTTCCAGCTGGCGGCGAGCTGTCCGTGGCGGACCTGATTGCCGGGCTGGGCGACAGCAAGGCCAAGCTGGGTGCTGCCCGCAAGGTGCGCGTTTGCTGTGGACATCCGCGTGTGCAAGGTGTGCGTGCATGCATGATGAGACAGCCGCCGCTTCTTTGCAGGCGTGTGCTGGCGGCCTGCTTGGGCGGAGGGCCTGGCATGCCTGCAAGCCGCCGCTGCCCACAGTTGATGGTCGCTGTGCGGCTTGCTGCTGTGGCCTGCTGAAGGTCCGATCCTCTCCGCTTGCTGCGTCTGCAGACGCTGGAGCGCCTTGAGAAGAAGGCCGCCCCTGTGTCGGCCCCGTTGCCGGGCCCCATCCGCCAGCGCCAGGAGCGCAAGGCGGGGTGAGTAGCGGTGGTGGTGGAATGCGAGGAGGGAAGGCTGGTGCGGTGACGCGTGCTTTGAGCAACATTCTGCCTGTCAACCAGCCATTGCCGGTTCGGCTGCTGCAGTTATGACGAAAGCAAGAAGGAGGCTGACAAGTGGGTGCCCATTGTCAAGGCCAACCGTGAGGCGCCCACCATCCGCTTCACTGCCGACAAGTCGGGTACGTGGGTGCTGGGGCAGAGCTGGGGCAGGGAAGATGTCTGCAGAGAGCTGGGGGGCATGCGCGAGTCCAGCTGCGGCCATGCGCATGCATCAAGGCTTCTGACGCCGCTGGGGCACACATGGCCGCACCTGCCTGCCACGCGATCTGTGTGCCCCGCTTCAAACCAGCCGCCGTGTGCCGCCCCCATCCGCCGCTGCAGCCGTGCCGCGGGTGACCACCACCGCCGCCCTGGCCGCCAAGCACCGGCCGGAGACGGATATGGAGGCAGAGGTGCGAACACAACCCTGCGGGCGCCCGCTGTGCATGCTTTGCCATCTTGTGGCGCAGCTGTACGGTGCGGGTCTCTTTCAGCACACAGCACCACCCTTGCTCCACTCACTGCCCTTGCCTCACACCCACCTCTGTTCTGTGCACCCCTCTCCCCTCCTGGCCCACAGGTGGCCGCGTTGCTGCAGAAAGCGGGTGCGCACTCAGCCAAGGCGGTTGCGGAGGCTGAGGAGGCGCTGGCCATGAAGGAGCTGACGGTGGAGGAGGCTCGGGAGCGGCAGAACAGGCTGGCCAAGATGCGGGCGCTGCTGTTCTATCACGAGGTGGGCGCTGGCGGTCAACAGCCAGCTGGGTGCTGGCGGTCAACAGCCAGCTGGGTGCTTGCGGTCAACAGCCAGCTGGCGCGTGCTGCCTGCAAGGGTCTGGGGTTTTCAGGGAAGCTGTGGTTCTGCCACAAGGTGGGCGCTGGCTGCCTCAAAGACAAGCGTGGTGCTCAGACTTGCTGCTTGCTTATTGGGCAGGTGTGCTGCTCCTGCTCGTCAGTGCAAGTGGGTTGAGTCCGCCCCCTACCAATGTAGCCAGTGATGCTGGCTGCCCAGCGGACGCGAGCTGCCGCCAACCTGTCATACTTTGCTGCAGGCCAAGGCCAAGCGGCTGAAGAAGATCAAGAGCAAGGAGTACAGGCGCAAGCTGAAGAAAGCAGGTGGGAGCTTTGACCAGCTGGGTGCTGAGCGTTGACCAAGCTGGGTGCTGGGCTGGTTCCATGAGCAGAGCTCAAGGCAGCGGCAGCAGTGCTGGGCATGCACATCAGCCTTCCAGCTCCTGCCCCACCACGGCTTGCCCGCCCGCTCTACACCCACCCGCTGCAGAGAAGCGCAAGGCTGAGGCGGCGGGCGGCGAGGGCGAGGAGGGCGAGGAGGCTCTCCGGCTGGAGCTGGAGGCGGCTGAGTTTGAGCGCGCAAAGGTGGGTGCTCAGCAGCGAGTGGTTGGACAGGCTGTGCGTGGCGCCACAGCTGACTTTGCTGCACACAATCAAGGCTGGTGGCACGCTTGCTGCCCTGTGCATGCCGGCTGTGCCATGCCCTACTCTGCACATGAGCGGCTGTCGCTGAAGCACACCAGCCGGTGACGCGTGCTGCACCGAGCCATTATTTATCTCAATCCTTCTGCTCTGTGTTTGCAGGAACGGCTGACGCTGAAGCACAAGAACACGAGCCGGTGGGCGCGACGCGCGCTGCGGCGCGGGCAGACGCTAATGGATGAGGGCACACGGCAGGCCGTGGCGGAGCAGCTGCGGCTAGGAGAGGAGCTGCGGCAGCGGGTGGGTGAATGCTGTTGTGCTGTGTTCGTGCCAGCTTCGCGCTGCCTTCTGCCCTGCCCAGCCTGCCCACACTTGTATCCAGCCGGCCGAGTGCTCGCTGCCCTTGGAGTGTGCTTGCCTTGCATCCCTGCCGACCTCTGATTCAACCTTCCGCTCCTGTTGCACAGGTGAACCGCATGAAGGCCAAGGGCGGCAGCGACAGCGACGCCTCAACCTCTGCCTCGGGTGCGCCGCTGAGGCCTATGTACAGTGCCTGTGGCTAGGAGACGCGTGACATTGCACGTGGATTGTCGCCGCGCGTACGGATCAGCCGCTCTGCTGCCAAGTGCAGCTTGTTGTTACCCCGCCCTCTAACCTCATTGTCACCACCAATCAACGTGCATGTGCAGATGACGAGGGGTCGAGCGGCGACGAGGGGGCGCCGCGCGGCGGCGAGACGTTTGCGGGGCCGCAAGCGGGGCGCGGCATGGGCAGCAAAGTCAAGGCTGCCGCGCTGGAGATGCTGGAAGGTGGGTGCTCCAGCTTGAGCTGGGCGGTGGGGCTGGGCGGTGGCGGGTGCTGGATGGTTGGAGACCCTTGATGCTTGGCCACGGATGGGTCGGTGTTCGTTGTGCCCACAGCACCTAGCAAGCTGGGCAGCTCACGCAGCTGCTGCTATGCCGCAGCTGGCCGACATTCCCTGCTGAAGCATCGCCACTCTGCCCCTTCCCTCTGCTGCGTGCAGGTGGCGCCGACGGCGAGGCGCCCACCAAGGGCCTGTTTGCGCTGCCCTTCATGCAGCGGGCGCTGGAGCGCAAAAAGCTGGAGGCGCAGCAGGCCGCACAGCAGGCGCTAGAGGAGATGGAGGGTGGAGGGCGCGCGCCCGCCCCCGTCGGCGGCGCTGCTGGCCGCCTGGCCTTCACTGGCACTGGAGTGGATCAGAGGGCACAATGGGAGCGCGTGGCACGCCTGGAGGCGGCTGCCCTGAATGATGACAGCGATCTTGGGAGCGATGAGGTGCGGACAGTCTGTGCTTGCAGCATTTCCTGGCTGCTGTGATGCTGGGAACTGTCTGCCCTGCCCTGCTGCACGCAATTGTGAGCCGATGCCGTTGCGAGCTGGACCTGACGTGGCGGTGTTGTGAACTCAATCATTCAGCTGACCTGCTCTTTGTCTCACAAACCCGCTGCTGTGCAGGACGAGGATGCAGAGGCAAAGGCGCGGCGCCTGGCCAAGCACCTGGGCCTGCAGCGGGCTGAGGAGGCGGCAGAGGCAGCGGAGGAGGAGGCGGCACAGCAGCGGCAGCAGGATGCAGGCGCCGCACAGCATGCGGCAGCCGCTGGCGCGGCGGCAGCGGCGCAGGCTGGGCGCGGCAGTGTGGCTGTGACTGATGGCCCGATCTCCATTGACTTGCCTGCTTCCAGCGGCAAGCGGCGCGGCGGGCGGGGCGGCACGGCGGCTGAGGCAGCCGGCGCAGCGCAGCAGGGGCAGGGCCAGCAGGCGGCGCAGCAGCGTGGCGGAGTTCCGCATCAGGACTGGCTGTTTGGCAACGGCAAGGCAACTGCTGGTGGAAGCAAGAAGGGCAGCGCTGCTGCGGCAGCGGGGGCTGTGTCTGTTGGGCCAGCCTCTGGCGCAGCCGCGGAGCGTGCTCAGAACGGCGCGCCGCCGCCGGCACAGCAGGGGCAGCAGGCAGACGGCGGGGCGGCAGCACCTCAGCCCGCGTTTGTGAAGAGCAAGAGCTTCCAGGGCGCTCGGGCGGGCTACGTGTTCAAGAAGGGACCCCAGGGTGCGCCCCAGCAGCTGCCGGCCGGCCATGTGTGACTCCATTGCTGCCGCCATTTCGCTGGGCATACTGTTTTTTTCTGTGCACCTGCAGAGCAAGTGTGACTGTTTGTGTGCCCAACGCCCCTGCCTCTGCAGGTGTGGGTTACTACCTTGACGCGGCAGAGACCAGCCGGGCAACCAAGGCAGCCAAGCAGCGGCAACGTGCCGAGGCGGCAGCTGCCCGCAAGTCGGCCGCGGCAGCGCAGCAGCAGGGGGCGGACAGTGATGAGGAGGGCCACATGCGGCCCGTGCCGGTGTGTGGGGGATGGGGGCAGCCTGTGCTCTGCTAGTGGGCCAGGATGCTGTGCGGCTGTGATGCATCCATGTGCTGTGGCGGGTCATCATGGGTGCTGCACCACAGTCTGTGCTGCCATGCAAGTGTGCCCTACTGCAAGGACTGGCGCTTTCATCTGCTCATGTGTGCAACCTGCTGAACCCTGCAGGCTGGCTTTACGCAAGAGGAGCTGATCCGCCGCGCATTTGCCGGGGACGACGTGGCGGCCGAGTTTGCTGCCGCGAAGGCTGCCGAGGTGGAGGAGGAGCTGCCTCAGGTGGGCAGCTGTGCAAATCCATTGGCTGCAACGCGTGTTTTGTTGCACACAAGTTTCTCGTAGCCAGGAGGTGGAGGTGGGAGGAGGAGCTGCCTCAGGTGGGTGACAATGTGCTGTGCTGTGTTGTGCTGTGCGGATGGCCATGGCTGCAACCGCTGCGCTGTGCCGGCGGAGTTTGGTGCAGCTTAGAGGTGGAGGAGCTGCCTCCAGTGGGTGAACATGTGTTGCCGCGCTGCATGGCACTCCAGCTGCTTGGCAGCCGCGCCATGCTATCTGATCTGTTCAAGCAGTGGTGTGCGTCGATGTGCTTTCACGCCACTGCCGCTTGCTGCTTCCCATCCGCCTGTGCAGGAGGACGTCCCGGGAGTGCTGCCTGGCTGGGGCACCTGGGCGGGCCAGCAGCGCGAGCCGCAGTGGGTCACCGATGCCAAGCGCAAGGCGGCCCAGTGAGTGGCATTGCCAGAGAGTGTGTCTGTCCTGCCACATCTTCAGTCAAACTTGTGTCCTGAAGCCACACCCAGGCTATACTGCCACGGCGCATCGCTACAGCCTGCCACCCCGCTGCCTGCCCGCCCCACTCTGCCCAACCTGCAGGCGCAAGCAGGCGGCCGCAGCGTCACGCAAGGATGCCAAGCTGCAGTACGTGGTGATTAGCGAGAAGTGGGACAAGTAAGGATGATCACTTTGTTGTTTGATGATTCAGCAGGCACTGCCTCCTGCATGGGCTTGAGGTCCCGGCAGCAGGCCCATCGATTGCCCTCATCCCCGCGGCAGCCAGTGAGACGGCATGGCTCCTGACCTCCCAACGTCCGCTCCTGCTGTGCGCGATGCGCTAACCGCTGTATCCACCGCCCACACTGCGCTTGCCCTCTGCAGAAAGAGCAGCAAGTACAAGACGCCGTCCGTGCCCTTCCCCTTTGACTCCAAGGACACGTATGAGCGGGCGATGCGGCAGCCGCTGGGCCGCGAGTACAACACAGGTGCGCTGCCCGTGAGCACACCCATGCCTGCCGATGAGAAGGTCTTTGCAAGCAATGATTGGTGCCTGCTGCGCCCAGCCCAGCCGAGTCCCCTGGAGCGTCGTGGGCTGCCCACATTGCATGTACCCCCTGCCACACCCTGCCGCCGCGCAACCTACCCCTCCCTTGGTTGGCGATCAACGTGTCGCTGTTCGCGGTCCCGCCCCCACAGATGTGTCGTTCCGCAACCTGACCCGCCCTGCGGTGCTCAAGGATGCGGGCGTCGTCATCGAGCCTATCCGCTTCTCAAAGGCCATGGCGCAGCACGACGAGCAGGTGGGGCGTTGGGCCTGAGAGGCCATGGAGTGTGTACTGTGGGTGCTGCGCACGTGCTCTGCACACGCTGTGCTGCGTGCTGTGCTGTGCACGCTGCTCTTTCTGGCATCGGTTTGCAGCGGCTCACGACCTGTACCTGTTCCGGCTGTTGCTGTGCAGATCCCCAAGAATGCCAAGCGGGCGCCCGTAATGACCATCGCCGGCGGCATGCCCAAGAAGAGCCGCAAGCACTGAGCGGCAGGGCAATGCTGCAATGCGGTGGCGGCAGACCAACTGCAATGACTGCGGGGCGTGCACCATCATGCTCCTGCAGCAGCTCTTCCCTGCAATCCCTTGCTTCATACGTTCTCCCTGTTCTCGCGCTTGCAACATTCATTACAATGTGCATCGGGCTATGCTTTCAACACACACAAACAGACAATGGCAAGCATCAGTAGGGCGGTCGAGCAGCCGGCGGCTGCCGGTACATGGGCTGCGGACCAGTGGCCGGCTGACCGCCAAACATCTGTCCTGCCGCCTGCTGCCCGCCAAATGTCTGGGCCCCTGCCGCCTGCTGCCCGCCAAACGCCTGGCCGGAGGCAAACTGCTGCAGCTGCTGCGCCTGCAGCAGGAGCGCTTGCACCTGAGCGGGCATGCCGGGGCCGGCCTGGTGGCCCGTCGGCTGCGGGATCAGCTGCCCCTGCTGCGCCTGCTGCTGCGCTGCCCATGCTGCTGCAGGGGCCTGCGCCATCCCGCCGCCCCACTGCAGCTGTGACTGCCCTTGCCACGGCTGCTGCTGCTGCACCGGCTGCGCCTGCTGCTGCACCTGCTGTGCGTCAGTCCGTGCCTGCCCGCCTGCCGCCCGCTTGTCAGCAAAGAACAGCGTGTCACCCAGCAGAGGTGCCTCCTCTGCCCCTGCCGAGCCTGCATGCTGCTCCTGCTGCTGCAGGCGCTGCAGGTGCTGCTGCCGCCGCTGCCACTCTGCATCCTGCACGGGCTCGTCTGTAGGCTGCGAGGGCTGCCGCTGCGCAGGCTGCATGCGGCGCATGGGAACAGGCTGCCCCACTGGCTGCTGCACGGCAGCTGCCCAGCCAGCCTGCATGCCTGGCTGGATGCCTGGCTGCTGTGGCTGCTGCCATTGCACTGTTTGAACCGCCTGCTGCTGCGCCTGCCGCTGCTTCATCAGCTCCATCTCCCGCTCAAAGTCAGCCACAGCTGAAGCCACTGAACTGTTGTACGCCCCAGCAGCCGGTGCAGCTGCACCGCTGCCCCACCCAGCCCTCGCTGCCGTATGCGTCTGCTGAGGGCCTGCTGCACCCTGAGCTCCCAGGCCAGCTGTCTGCCACGGCTGCGCTGCCGCGTGCTGCCGCTGCTGCTGCTGCCAAGCTGCTGCTGGCGCCACTGGCGCAACAGGTGCTGCAGGTGAAAGTGGCACTGGGGCTGCTGGGCTGGCGGCAGACCCCGCTGGACCATTTACACTGGCTGGGCCCGCTGCTGCTGGCGCCACTGGCGGGCGCAACGCAGGGGGCTGCGGCAGCATGGCGTCTGTGGGGAGCGAAGAGGCTGCACCAGGCTCTCGCACTGGGGAATACGAGAGGGCAGGAGGCGGAGGTGGCGGCGGCTCATCTGCCTGGGGCGAGCGTGCGCTTGCGGCGGAGGCAGCCAGCCACGGCGGCAGGGCGGCCGCTGCCTGGCCTGCGCCACCGCGGGCTGCTGCCTGGGCGGATGCCTGCAGTGAGGCAGCTGCTGCTGGGGCTGCCGCTGCCTCCTCATCTAACTCCATGCTGTCAGGCGAAGCGGGCGCATCCCAAACTGCTGCCTCGGGAGCTGCGGGCAGCGGCGCTGCCGGCATGGCAGCCATGCCAGCTGCTTGCTGCATCGGAAGCGCAGCCGGCACCTGGGCTGCCGGCATGGAGGCTGCTGCACCAGCTGCTGCTGCCATCGGTCCTCTGGCATCTGCTGCTTGGGCACTGGGCGGCAGGGAGTCTGCGGCGGCAGCAGCCGGTGAGCCTGGCTGCGACGCCGAAGTGCGCAGGATCTGAAGCAAAAGGGAGGTGGAGATTGGGGGAAGGGTTTGTTAGCCAGGGGTGCATCAGGGCATTTGCACACTCCTCCCTGCAAGCTGTTGGGCAAGCAACTCGTGCAATGCGGGTGCTGCTGAAAGAGACGGCGCAGCGCAAGCCGCCCAGTTCGACAAGCCGCCCAGGTCAGCAAGCCGCCCGCCCACTCACTGACCCGCATCGCCACTTCCGGCAGGACAACCCTCGGTGCATAGCCGGCGGGATAGTCGCCAGCTGCCTCCGAAATGGCTTCGTTCAGCAGCGGCGCGGAGCCTGGCGGCACTTCGGCATCCAGTCCCTGCCGCGCCTGCTGCGCCTGCTGGCCTGCCTGCTGCCCTGTTGGCTGCGCCTCCTCCTCCTCATCGTCCCAATCGGCCCGGCTGGGTGAATACAGCTCCGGAGCCGTCGTGTAATGCCGCGGAGGCGAGGCTGGCTGGTCGTACGTTGGGCTGGGCTCGTAAAGCTCAGCTTCACCACCGCCACCGCCACCACCGCCGCCACCGCTGCCATCCATGCTGCCCCGCCGCTCCGCCCAGTCGACCTGGCCCCCAGGCCCCCGCCCCACCTCGCCCGCCCCATGCTGTGCTGCCGCAGCGGCCGCCGTGTCGGTAGCTGCCGCCGCTGCACTCTGGGCGGCTGCTTCGGCTGCGGCACGAGCGGCTGCCACCTCCCGCTGCCGCCGGCTGACCTCTGCCAGGGCGGGGTAGTCCAGAAGGGTGAACAGGCGCATGGACAGGCCCTGGTCAGGCTCATGCAGCATCACATCGTCCGTGAGCTCTCCCCTGTACAGCAGGCAAGTGGGGGTGAGCGAGAATGGGAGCACCATAACCGAGGCATGTGGCAGCGCACATGCGGCTAAGAGATGGTGCAGGCACCAGCCATCTGGGCGGCAGCACGCAATGCAGGCGCCAACCAGCCATCTGAGCGGCAGCACGCAATGCAGGCGCCAACCTTCTGGGCGGCAGCAGCGCATGTGCGCACCCAACCAACTCACTGCTTGACCAACTGGCGCAGCTCGGCCACAGTGTAGGGCCCCTCCCACGCGTTTTGATCGTTCACAAACGTCCATAGCCCCGCTGCCGCCTGCACAACAAGCAGAGTGGGGTTGTCGCCACAGGGGGTTGGAGCCACAGAGGGTTGAAGCGCCGTGGATTAGTCGGTGGCCCACAGTCCGGAAAAGCAGCCGTCCAGACCCAGCCGCCCCGCACCAGCCAGCAACCTTCCGCCAGCCAGCCTGCAAGCTCTCTGTGGTATCAGGTATCTGCAAGCTCCCCCTGTCTCAGCTCACCTCCTCCTCTGCGGCTGCCGCCTCCTGTTCCTGCCGCCGCTGGTGCTCCTCCCACTCCTGCTGCTGCCGCCGCCGCTCTTCCTCTCTCGCCCGCCAGCCACCCCCACGCCCGCCGCCGCCGCCCCATCGCTGCCGCGGCCAGCTCTGCTGCGGGCCATGGCTATGGGATTGGCTAACTGGGCCTCCGCCGCGGCCGCCGGCAGGCGCACCGCCGCCCCGCTGCTGCTGCTGCTCGCGCTGCCGCAGCAGCTGCGCAGTTAGCGGCTCCGGAAGCAGCACGGCCTGCGGTGGTGGGCAAGGGTTGTGCGGTGTAAGAGTTCGCCCTGCTGCGCGACTGCTGATGCTGGTGTGTGCCTTTCAGCAGCAGCCGTGCAGCCAAGGGTCACCCGCCAGGCAGGTTGGCTTTTCCATTCACAGGCACAAGCAGCGATGCAGGAACACATGCTTTTCCAAAAAAAAACCTGCCCACCTCTGAAAGGGGCATTGTGCCCCGGTTCGGGTGCTGCACCGGTGTGTCATGCTGCACAACTCCCGCCCGCAGCAGCTGCTGCAGCTGGTGCGGTGTGAAGGGGCCCTGCTCGCAGCGGGGTTTGGGTGCGCAGGGGGGTGCACAAGTCAGCAATCACTGTGGAGCAATGGCAATGGAGAGCCTGGCAGGACACACCCACGAGAAGCAGGTTTGGCGCTGCCTGCCCAGACACTGGCCTCATCTTCCAGCCCACACTGTGGCCGGACCTGCAAACACGCATGCTGCCTGCACTGCCTGCACAGCTTTAACACCAGCACAGACCTCCCTGCCCCCTGTATGCCACCTGTGCCTTGCCGGTCGATGCATCCGCGTACGTGAGCAGCCGCCCCTCTGCTGCGTCTCGCTTGCGCTGCAGCTGCTCCTTGCGCTGCGCCAGCGCTGAGGCCAGCTTGGAGCCGCCATCGGGCAAGGACACAACCCCAGACTGCACCCGCACCTGCAGCAAGGTTGTGGGGCAGGGCAGCAGCAAACTGTGAGGACAGGAGGCGCAATTGGGCCCGCATGGGAGTACCAGGCTGCTTGCTGACTTCGCTAGCAGGCTGCATGGGGAGGCTGGCTCGCAACAGCACCGCAGGCAGGCACCCACCAGCAGCTCCTCTTCGCGCTTCACAGCCGCCGCCAGCTGCAGCAGCTGGTTCACGCTCTCCTCCGCCGCCCGCTGCTGCCGCTCGGCCTCCCTCTGGTCGTGCACCCGCTGCTCTGCCCGCTCCCCAGCCCGCTGGTGCACTGCAGCTGCCTGCACACGCTGCGCTTCCGCCTGAGCACCGGTGGGCGTGCCGCCACCCGACTGCTGCCGCTGCAGGGAGCGCGGGGCGGCATCTGCTGCCCTTGCCGTCGCTGCTGCTCGGGAGGGCTGCGCCTGCTGCGCCTGCTGCGCCTGCTGCTGCCGCCGCGCGCTCAGGCTGATTGTGTAGCCAGGCAGGTGCTTGCGGCCCAGCGGCTGCACATCAATCGGAGGTGGTGCGATAGGGCCGGCCGCCGCCGCCGCAGCTGCGGCTGCTGGGGGAGCTGCCACAGTGCGTGTGGAGCGAGCAGGCATGCGAGAGTCCTTGGAAGCAGCCCCACCCTTGCTACCGCTGCCACTGGGGGCGCCACCCGACTTGCCGGCTGCGCCCCCCTCGCCTGTTTTCTGCTTCTTGGCAGCGCTGCCGCTGCTGCCCTCCGCCGCGGCTGCAGCCTCCTCCCCAGCTTTGCGCAGGCGCCGCCGCTGCTGCGTCTGCTGGGGCGGCTGCGCCAGCTCCGGGGGCTGTGAGCGAGAGCGGGAGCGGGAGCGGGGCCGAGCCTGCTGCGCCTGCTTTGCACGCTTGGCCTTGCTGCCGCTGCCGGCGCCGCGTGCCTGGCTGCCCAGCAAGCTGTCCTCATCGCTTGAATCTTCCTCTTCGCTGCTCAAGCCCAGCTCTTCGCTGGCCTCGCTCTCAGACGGCTGCTGCTTCCTGCCCCTGGCACGCTTGCCCTGCTGCTGTGCCTGCTGTGGTTGCTGTGCCTGCTGCTGCGCTTGCTGTGCCTGCTGCGGTGAGGTCCGTGACCGCCGGCTGGCCCCTGCTCCCGTGCGCGGTTTCACAGCTGGCGAGGGATTATCAAAGAACAAGCCGCCCAGCTCATCAGGGCTGCCGCCGCCGCCTGCCTCAGCAAGCGGCACCATCGCAGGCGCTGCCTGCTGCTGCTCATGTGGCTGGGGTTGCTGCTGCTGCTCCTGCTGCTTGGGCTGCTGTGGCTGCTGCTGCTGCTGCGGGCTGCGCTCTGAGCGTTGATAGTCTCCGCCACCCAGTACTGCCCGCATGGCCCAGGCCGCCACTGCCGCCCTTGCTGCCCTTGGATCAACAGCCCTGCGCGGGACTGCTTCGGGTACAGCCGCCCCTGCTGTCGCTGCTGCTGCGCCCGCCGCTGCACCTGCTGGGCCTGCTGGGCCCGCTGTGGTCCTGTCCTGCGGGATCAGCGGCTCCGCTAGCAGGCTGGCGGGCAGTCCCGAATCGGCAGCTGGCTCAGACAGGGTTGCCGCAAGGCCTGGCTGCTCTGGCGCAAGCTCTGCTGCCTCTTGAGAGAACGATTCCAGGTCCAGCCCTCCCAGCTGCTCGTCCGCCGCTGCAGGACCACTAAACAGCTCCTGCTGCACCTGCTGCTGTGCCGGCTGTGCCGCGAGCCACGGCTGCTCGGCCGCCGCTGCCGGGGGCTGCAGCACTGCCTCGCCCTGCTGGTGCCGCAAGGTGTCCAAGCAGTCCCCCATCTCTTCTAGCAGGTACGCCGGGTCGCTGATGATGCTGGGCACATCTGCATGACATGCATCCGGATGGGGTGAATCGGCGTGCACCACCGCGTGACGACCGCTTTTCCCATGCATTCTGACCATCAGCTGGCTGCTACGGCTAAGCGCTACGGCATGTGGCAGGGCGGTGGCGTATGCAGGCTGCACAGGCGGGCGCGGTGGGGTTCTACCCGTCTACCCACCTGCACCGCGCCTGCCCTGCTGCAGCCACTCCCGCAGCAAGCCTGAGAGTGCTGGCAGGCCCTGCAGCTCCCAGGCTGACAGCCCCACGCTGGATGGCGGCACCGCCTGCCGCACGCACTGCCGCAGCCTGCAGGTGGTCAGACAGAGGCAGGGCTCTTTGGGTTGGGTGCACGCAAGGCGGGCATGGTACGAGTGTTGTGCGCAGCTGTGGCGTCCCTGAGCGCAGCTGATTGCAGTCTCCCCAGCCCTGCACATTGGCAGGCAAGCGTGTATGTGCATTGCCCGGCCTTACCGCAGCAGCGTGCTGTGCGCGGCGTGCCACATCAGGCGGCGGAACAGCGGGAACTGCAGCGGGCGCGAGGGAGAGGGGATGTGCTGGTTTGGTTGCGCATGGCATTCCAGGCAGCAACTGTGCGCCACTGTGGTAATCACACCTGCATGAATCTGCGACAGCGCATGCCGTGTGGCACATCGGAAACACCCGACACATCATACAGTACGTGCCTGGAACTTGGGAGTGACGCCCAGCCGCTGCTCCCGCCGGTAGCAGCCGGCGATGGAGCTGTAGTCAAATGCGTGCAGGAAGTTGCCGCCTGCAGAGAGCAGGAAGTTGCACAGAACACAGAACAGGTGGGCAGGGATGCAGCAGGGGCAGCAGGGACGCAGCAGGGGCACAGGGCAGTTGGCCGCTGACAAGCGGAGGGCGGCAAGACCGTTGGGCAAGCCGTCCAGAGTGGGACGTCCAGAGGGCCATGCTGCAATTGGCGCTGCAGCATGCGGTGATGCACACGGCAGCGCCGCATGCTCACTTCAGAGCAAGCCCCTGCTGATGCCCAGAACCCCCACACGCTGTGGCACTCACCCACAGCCACCGATGCCTCAGGGGTAGACACCGCATGGGGCCACGCTGAGGGGAGGACCAGAGTGTCTCCCGGCCCTACGTCCAGCCGCACCAGCCCCGACAAGCGCTCGCCCAGCCAGCTGCTAGCCTGCGGTGGGAGGGCGGGGTAAGAGATGCAGCGGGCAGCTGGGGTGAGGGACGCAGCGTGCGCCTGGGGTGACAGTGCGGGAGCACATTGGAAGAACGCATAAAAACCGAACCGAGCCATCACGGGTACTGAGCAACCATGGAGGGGGACCACTTGCTTGTTTCAGCGGACCGTGCGGCCCAACGCCCTGCCCAAGTGTGCATGGCAGCCATGGGCCTTGCCACACCCACCTGCTTGTCACTGCAGGACCATTGCTCAAAAGCTGCCAGGTTGGCGGGGGTGGGCGGCGCAGCCAGGAACACCTTGCGGCCGGACACAACATGATACCACACTGCGACGAGAGCGCAGGAAACAAGGGCAGGGCAGTGGCGAGATAGGCGACGAAACATAGCAGGGCAGTGGCGAGATAGACGGCCAGAACATGCGCTGCCATGGCCGCTGCAGCTCTGAAGACGCCTGCCAGGCGCAATCTGGGCGCACATCAGCCAGCCCTCATGCCATGTCCAGCCACCTCAGGCTCACCTGCGCTCCCGCCCATGTCCACATGCCAATCGGTGTAGGCTCCCGCAGGCCCCAGCAGCGCGTACAGCAGCGTTTCCGGCCGCTGCTGTGCATCTGCAGCCGCAGTGCTGCCGCTGTCAGCCTCCTCCTGCTCCGGCCACACAGCGGCCACCAGGTCCAGCTGTTGCACGCCGGCTGGCGGGCTGACGGCGCCCTGCAGGGCAGGGCAGGCAGCAGTGCAGCGGCAGCAGGCGTGGGTTGCAGCAGCTCAGCTCAGGGCGCAGTGGAGTGAGTCGGGCTTGAAAGCAATTTGCCCAGGTGAGTGCAGCAGATGTGCCGCAGCAGTTGCGCAGCAGCAGATGTGCCGCAGCCACAGCAGGTGTGCACACTGCCCCGGTCAACAAGCGAGAGCCGCTCCGCACCTCGAGCGGAGTGCCAGCCAACACCAGCGACGTGACGTTGAGGAGGCGGCCGGGCCTGCCCTGCTGTGCCTGCTGTGCCTGCTGCGCCAGGTAGTCGGCCAGCTGGCTCAGCGTGAGCCGTGGGCCGCTCTCTTGGGTGACCACATCAATGGTGTGCACCTGCATGTTCAGGGGAGATGCACAGGGACGCAGCTAGGACAGGGACAAGCACTGTGATGGTGCGTACTGGCGCACCGCGCAGCGTCATGTGGGTTGGGATGCGGGTTGCGTGGGGCACCGCCGCACACTTTAGACTTTGCAGGCGCATGTGAGACCCCCCTGTTGCCAGCCTAGACCGAGCGGGCAGCAGTAAGGCGATGCATTTGAGCATATCTATCTACCTGGTGGTCGGGCCCAATTGCCTCGGCCAGCCCTCGCGGCGTCAGCTGCTGTGCCGGCAGGTGCAGGCCCATGGCGGTGCGGGTGGCCGCCGCCCCGGCCGCGCCCCGGCCGCAGGCGCCGGCTGGCACCAGCAGTGGCTGCCGCAGGCCGGCGGCGGCCAGAGCCTCGGCAGTGAGGTGCGAGGGGGAGGCTGCTGCAGGAAAGGTCGCGGCTGGCGCTGTGTGCTCCACCAGCTGCCGCAGCGCCGCCACATCCAGCTGGCGCCCTGACCCGCTGCGCTCCTGGTCGTCCTCTGCACCCAGCAGCGCGTCCAGCTCTGGGTGCTGGTCCAGGTAGGAGACGGGGGCGCGGCGGCGGCGCAGCTGGCGGCGGTCGGGCCCGCTGGCGGCGGCGGCGCCGCTGCTCGCCTGCTGGGCCGCTGGGGCTGCTGCGCGCTGCTTTGACTGGTGCATTGCTCGGATCAGCTTTCAGGGGCCTTGTTACTGCCGCTGCAGCACTGGGCGGGCGGGCTCGCAGCAGAGGCACCCATGTGGGGCTGCCTTTGGCAGTAGCAGCAATCCCACGGGTTCGCAGGCGCTGCCAAAGCAAATTGAGGTGGCCGGCGGCGAGCACAGAGCGCGCTTCAGGGCGGCGGAGCAGCGGTCGGCCCCTGACAAGCAGCGCGACTGCAGAGCGCCGTCCAGCAAGTCAGCCAGAAAATCGGAATCAGAAGCAGGTGCCGTGGGGCCGGCATGAAGCGCATTTGCCACGTCCCCTGTCGGGCAGCACCCTGGGCGTTCTCGCGAACCTCGCTGCAGGACAGACCGCGCGGCCGCAGCGATCAGCGATGCAGCGCACGCTGAAGCGGTACGTTGGGCGCTCCGGGGCGCAGGGCGCTGTCGAGGAGCCGCCCTCCCAGCAGCCCCGGGCGTCCAAGCCTGCCTGCCAGTCCCGTGCGGGCAAGAGCGGGCTGCTGGCAGCGCTCAGCTCCCAGATGGTGCGCGGCGGCAGTGGCGGTGGCGCCGAAGCAGCTGCCGCCAGCCAAGCCCAGCCGCCGCGGTCTCTGCGGGAGCGACCCACCAACCAGCCACCAGCTGCACAGCCACACCGCGAGCAGCAGATCTCTGGCGGTGGCAGCAAATCTCCAGCGCCTGCGCCACCACAACAGCAGCAGCAACAGCAGCACCAGCCGCAGCAGCGGCCACAAGCGCAATCGCCCGGCATGCAGGCCTGCCCGCTCTGCGGCCAACTGCTGCCTGCTGGGGATGCGCTGCAGCGGCACATCAATGAAGAGCTGGACTCGATGGATGACCAGAGATTGGCAGCGGACGACTGGCCCAGCAGCAGCAGTGAGCCGCCGCCAGGATGGCAGCCAGACCAACAGCATGTGCAGCAGCAGCAGCAGCAGCAGCAGCAGCAGCAGCAGCAGCAGC
>VIYQ01000074.1:0-29467 GCA_009928355.1 Chlorella sp. CH2018
GGGGGGGCGGGCAGCAGATGGGAAGCATCGGCAAATCACGCTCACATCTGAACCTGCTGTGACTGAAAAGAGGTGGCCACAAGTGCAGCGGATCATCTGATGATCAAGTAGGTTTGTATGAGCGCTGCCCTCCCACCCACCTGCAGGTACTTGCTCTCAGCGCTCGCCTCGGCGCCCTTCACTGTGCGCACCTTGTCAGCCTCGCCCTGCGGATGGCAGGCGACAGAGTAGCTCTGGCAAGCTGCAGCGGGCGAAGCGAGCATCCATGCCCCTCCCCTGCAGGCCTGGACAGTGCAGACACGTTTGCTGATGCCTCAGATCAGTTTGAAAAGACATCCTTCAAGAAAAGAAATGAATGAATCACGCTTTGCCCACCTGCTCAAAAGCGGCCTCTCGCTGGCGCTGCGCCGCCAGCACATTGTTCATGGCTTCTTTAACGGACTGGGTGGGCGCCAGCACCTGCAGCAGCATGAGAAAGTATGCAATTGTACTGAAACTTCCTAGCTGATCTTGCAGGCATCAGTGCTGCTGGCCTTTGTCATCCGGCGGGGGCAGCACCTGCTGGCACAGCACGGGCGGCGGGGCAGGGAGCACGTGCATGTTTGGGAGGTGATGCCGGCCGGCCGGCCGGCCGGCTTAAGACTGGCAAACTGCCTGCAGACGCTGCTGCCTATTCCGACGCCGCAGTAGCAACATATGAGAGCAGCCGCATTGGCTCCAAGGAGGCTGGCGGCCAGCCCACCGTGATGAGGCAGTCCTCCTTTAGTGCACGGCAGCAAGACGGGCATTTCAAACGGTCCAAAATGCAGCGTTGAGCCAGCCCACCGTGATGAGGCAGTCCTCCAGCGCAAAGCCGTGGGAGTGCAGCAGCGACTCCAGGCCACGCCGCACCGCACGTATCTGCAGCAAACATACGTGGGTAGCAGCTGGATGCTAGTGGCATATCAGGCTGCAGTCAGCAGCGGCTCGCGGTTCTGCCGCACCGCACGGATCTGCGGAAGAGAGGGATGTGGTGCCATGCATGGCAAAGACGCACCATGGCTCGCTGCAGCAGAACGGCGGGCGGCACAGCAGCAGGAAGCTGCGCCACCACGCATGCTGCGGCAGCAAGCCTAGCAGCTGAGCGCACTGCGCCCATGGAGTGGCGTATGCGTTCAGTGCGGCACGGTTGGCACCCACGCAGCCGCTGCAGACCCACCATCTCCTCCCGGTGAGCAAACAGCTGCTCGATGGGCATGGCCGCCACGGTGGTGCCCAGCGCGTCCAGCACTGCAGGGTGGAGCAACAATGGGCGTGCTGAGCACGGCGTGCTGCGCTGGTGAGCGGCAGGCGGGGGCTCAGCCTGCCTGGTGCTGCCAGCTGCATCATGTGCTGCTGCCAAAGCATGCGCACAGTTGAACACAGTCAAACGACAAAGTCAGATCCGTTGATGAGGCTCAAAGGCTCACCGTAGGAGGTGACCTGGGCTTGGGGGTGGTCCATGGAATAGAAGGCCTCGTACAGCCGGTCCTGCGCCACACGGTACTGCAGGCTCAGCTGCCAGGCAAGCGGGGAAGAGGCGCAGTGGCAGGGTGGGGGCTCCTTGGAAGATGCGCAGGTCGGTGGAGGTTGGCAAGCGGGCACGGACCAGCATTCCTGCGCAACGCGGCAGTGCGGCATAGTGTGCAGCAGTATGGGTGCAGGCAAGGATCGGTGCTGCCTGCACAGGCAAGCCTGCATGCCTGCCGATCCATTTGCAAACCTGGTAAAGAAGCGGCAGCGGATCAGCTGTGCACAGCCCACCACTCACCACCAGCTCCACAAACACTCCATCTGCAGTCTTGCACTCGCACTGCACCTCCTGGTGCTGCAGCAGGGGACAGGGCAGTTGCAAGGGGGTGTGGACTGGCCGCAGTGCGCGGCAGCAGTGAGCGGCAGCGGTGTGCGGCAGTGGGCCACTGGCTTGCCAGCTGAGCGCCCGCCAGTGTGCAATGGGATGCACCCACTACAGCGCAACAAGGCACGCCCGTTGCGAACCACAATGTGCCGCTGAGGCTTGCCTGTAGCGCTGTGCTGAGCCGCCCCGCCACGCTCTGACCAAAGCAGCACCACACACAGTTGAACCTGAGGCAGTGAGAATTTTGAAGCCCATTCCACTGAGAAGACAGAATAGTTAATGCCCAGGGGATAGGCATGCACCTGCAGCTTCCATGCCCTCCGACTGCCTGCGCTGCCGCCGCTGCCGCCGCTGCCGCCACCTGCCCGTGGCAGGCACGGCATCTCTCACCCGGGCCGGGCAACACGCTTGAAGCGCCCCCAGCTGCCGATGATCTCCACGCCTCCCTCTCCTGCAGGACAAACATATGATCAGCAGCTCAGAGCATGATGGGTGCTGCATGCCGACGCAGGCAGCGCGCAGGGGCGCGCGTCAGCAGCGCCGCCACCCGCAGCAGCCGGCCGAGCGGCAGCGGCGTCGCCACCCTATGCAGCAGCCACCGCACACCCACAGGCTGATGCAATTATATCTGCCTCCCCCTCACCCGTGGCGGTGTAGCAGCGGTACTTGCGCAAGCCCTTGTAGCGCTTGCGCGGCTGCGAGGCAGCCTTGGTGCCGCTGGCGGCGGTGGCCGCGGTGGACATCCACTGGCCCATCCTGCGACGCGCTGCTGCTTTTGGACGCGCTGCAGGCGATGTGTGGTGCTTGCAGAAGACCGGAATGCGCGACACAGAGCTGCAAACCCTCATGATGCTGCGGCCGACTCACCCAGCTGCAGCGGCTTGCAGGGAAACTGCCGCATTGCGTTTCAGCTTACTGCTGTTATCTGTTGATAGCCCCAGCCATGCCCATCGGCACCGCCAGCGAAAGCCCCGCCATCGCGCCCTCCGCAAACGGCTTCCTGGTGCGCTCAGGATTGCTGGGAGAGATTGTGCAGTGCGCTGGAAGCCGTTCTGAGACGCCCGTCCCACCGATGGCACCAGGCCAGCTGCCGCCGCCCACCGCCGCCTGCCGCCGGCGCCGGCGCTTGGCTCGGCCGTCCTGGTCTTGCTTGTGCATCCATCAACGCTCTGCTGCCGAGCGACATGCCCCGTAGAACACCCCTCTGCTCCACATTTCAGCAGGTGACGTTCCAGCATGGCGGGCAGGAGCACCAGGTGCCCTGGCTGAGCTCCGCTTGGGACGCAGAGCTGGCCTGCGATGCGCTCACAGGCAAGCCGTGCATTGAGCGAGATTGCAATGCTGTTGCGCTTAACAGCCGGGTGCACTAAAAAAGCTTGAGATGGTGCTCAGGTGCACAGCGGCGCCTGCCGCTGGCCACCCAAGTTGGTGCTGCCATCCACACATTGTGCTGTGCGCTGCCCCACCTCGCCCTGCAGTGATGGCCGCAGTGCAGGCGGGGCGCCCGCTGGACGGCCTGCAGCTACGCAGCGGAGGGCAAGTGCACAGGTGAGGCAACGGTAACTGGTGGAATGGAGTCCTGATTGGTCTGCATCCGCCGCAGAGAAACAGCTGCAAGCTGTGCTGTAGAGCATTCCCAGCTGAGTTATGTGACATGCGGCCACCGTAGCCTACCTTGCAGGCTGGGGCTGGCCGCTTCCACCCGCGATCTGCTGGCCGCCGCCAGCGTGCAGCGAGTGGCGCAGCAGCTGGCCACGTGTGCGCTGGAGATGCGGCGCCCGCTGGCGGGTGGGTGATGGGTTGCACTGCTGAGCTTGACGGGTTGGCCACAACAAGTTCGCAGCAGGGCCTGCCTGGGGCATTTGCACTCCTCCGTTCCTGCACCTGCCCAGGGGCGTCCGGACCTCCAGCCTAGCCAAAACAAGCATGCTTTCCCCTCCCATACGATACACAGATGCGGCCGGCAGCTCGCTCATCCACGTGGCGGCGCAGCTGGGCCATGCCCACACCATCCTGCTGCTGTCGCTGGTGGCGCCCGACCTGCCCCAGTCCCAGAACGCAAACGGCGAGGTGCGGTGGGTGCTTGGGTTGCAGGTGGTGGTCACAGAGGCCTGCAAGGCTTGTCGCCCCAGCGGCTGCACCAGTTGGGCCACCCCGGCCGCAGGTTGGGCATGGACAGTGGACTGCTTCTCTGCCTGCTGCCCTTTGCGAACACACTCTCCCCCAACACTGCTGCCCTGGCGATCGCAGGTGCCACTGGCGGTGGCAGCCCGCTGCGGGCACACCAACGCCATTGCCGCGCTGCTGCTGGTGGCGCCCAGCAGTGCGGCTTCGTTGAGTCGCCGCGGCACCACCCCTCTGCACTCAGCCTGTGCGGGGGGACACTTGGCAGCCACCCGCCTGCTGCTGCAAGCCCGCCCTGAGGCGGCGGCCGTGCCCAGCATGCACGGCTGGCTGCCGCTGCACGGAGCAGCGGCGGTGGGCTCCGCAGCCATTGCAGCGCTCCTCCTAGAGGCCGCTCCTCAGACAGCGGCAGCCGTGTGCAACGGGCGCACCCCCTTTGAGGTAGCGCTGGAGCACTTGCACCGCCACGGCTCAGCCTTGAAGCACGAGGCAGTCGCGCGCTGCCTGCTGCCTGCCACCCCAACAGACAGCGTGCTCCCAGCGCTGGCGGCGGCTGGGCCCGCGGTGCAGCATCTGTTTGCAGACTGTGTTGCGGCGGCACCTGCACTAAGCAAAGAGCAGTGGGCACTCGTCCCCGTGCCCTGTGCCGGCCTGTGCCGAGCCCTGCCTGCCACGCTGGCCAGGGGAGTGGCGCAGGCACAGCAGCTGGTGGCACATCTGCCGCCAGATGATGCAGCTCGGCTGCGCACATTTGCGCTGTGCCTGGCACGGCTGCAGCGGCGGCTGGAGCTTGAGCTCCCGCCCGCCCTGATAGGCAGGCTGCTGTCCCTGACCTTCATCGCCTGACTGGTACATTAATGTTTCGAGTAGGTAATGAAGCATGCCCGCTGTGTATTGGTTGCTGAGTTGGTCGTGCGCATCTCACGCCCCTTTTATCACCCCCCTACCAGTTTGTCTGGTTTCCGTTGCCCATCGATTGTTTGTGCATTACAGTTGGTCGGCATTTGAAATGCTCGCTCGGGATCAGATCGCCATGCAACAACAAATGAAGGGTATCAGGTGAGGGGACACAGCCGGTGGGCACAAAACAGCAGTGCTGGGAGTGGGAACCAAGTGGATGCAAAACCGAATTGCTGGGAGTGCGGTGGAAGAGGCTCTCAGTGTAGCGGAGAAAGCAGTGAAAATTAGGGGTGCATACGAGTGGTAAGAGCAGCCGCTCACAGCTTTAAGCATCAACGGATGGTCATCACTGCTCCTCATCCTCATCAGCTGCAGCTGCCCGGGAGCGGCGGCGGGAGCGGATCGCAGCCCCCTTTGCATCCACCTGGCATGGGCAGAGCCGGGGTGGACAAGTTAAGTTGAACGCCACAGCCGCCTTTGAGACGCGATCACGCTGCCCTGCACCCATTGACCAGCGGCGCGGAGGCTAGCGGCGCGCCAAGGCAGGGCAAGCACTGGCTCCGGCTGCACGGCCTGCTGCGTGTGCACCCCAGTGCTATGTGTTGCTCTCTGAATCACCCACCTGCTCCAGAAGTGCGCTGGCTGTCTCAATGGCCTCCTTCAGAGCGCCCGTGGTGTCTTGCAGCTGCAGTTGGAAAGGAAGACACGGGTGGGTTAAGTGTGAGACGCCTCGGCGCCAGGCTAGGCGCGCTGGGAGCAGCGGGCGCAGACAGCAGCAGAAGCAGCACAATCCGCATAGCCATGGGCTGAACACGTCTCCAACTGTTGATGCGCGCGTGCATTTCTTTGCGACTGCAGCGCTGTGTTGAGCACCCGTGCCTTCGGCAAATGGCACCGCATGTTCCAGACAGTTTAATAGAAAGCTAGTACCCACCTGCAACTGCAGTGCTGTGTTGAACATCGTCCTTTTGACAACCATTACCACATGTTTGGCACAGGCTTTGCCAAAGTAAAATTAGGGGCCCACCTGCGACTGCAGCGCTGTGTTGAGCGCCCGGGCCTCTGCCAGCTGCGCGGCCGCCTCCTTGCGCTCCGCCTCCTTGGCAGTGTACTGGCCGCGGAAGAACTCGGCCCGCTCCCGCGCCTCCCGCAGCTCCTGTGGGTGCAAGAACGGTTGCAGAAGTGGCATGTGTGGCGCCGCAGCAGAGTAATCAGTTGCTGCTTTCTCAGCCATAGAGGTCCCTGCCTGGACCAACAGGCAGAGGGCGCCGGGAAAGGGCAAGCACAATGGCAACAGCCACATGCGTCTGGAGGGGCTGGAGCAGCTGTGCTCAAGCCCAGCAGCCCATCTCAACCTCCCTGCAAGCCATCCCACCTGCTGGCTGCCTGCGGGCTCTAGGGGCAGGCACCTATACAGGCTGCAACAGCGGTGTCCCAGCCCCGCAACATCCCTGCAACTCGGCCCACCTGCTGGCTGCCCGCCAGCTCCAGCGACATGCGGCGCATCTCCTGGCGCTGCGCCGACAGCTGCGACATCATCTCGCCTGCACGTCAAATGTGAGCAGGAGTTGCGCATGAGGAGAGGCACATTGAACGCACGCGAGGACAGGCACACTGAAACGCGCAATGCAGCTGTGCATGCGGGCAGGTGAATTCGCTATTTGAGAGCAACCGTGCAGCACTTCAGTAGCACATCATGCGGCACATCCTTTTGTCGGCCGGCGGCCCCATGCTCTTGGCTCGGCATGCAGCCTCACCTGCCCAGGTCATCAGCCGCTGGCGGCCCACCCAGCCCACTCAAACAGGAACTGCTGCCGAACATGGAGAAATGTGCGCATCGTTCTCACCTGCCCAGGCCATGAGCCGCCCCTCCCGCTTGGCAGCCGCCCCGCCATCCGACACCACCAGCGCTTGGTCGGGGTTGCTCTGCCTGCAGGCAGGCCCAGGCAGCACAGGGCGCCACACACGGATGTTGACCAGGGTGCACACGCTGCACAGCCGCTGCTGAGCACACGCGCTGCAACATCAGCAGATGCTGAGCAGCAGTGCCCTGCTGCCACACCTCGTTCAGCCCACGGCGGCGGCAGCTGTTGGCCCTGTTTCGCAATGCTGCGAGCACACACAGCGAAAGTCATCCCTTGCATCTATGCTAAGCCAAACAAAAAAACAGAGGTCTCACCACGTATCAAACAGCTCGAGCTGCTCCTCGCTCAGCTTGACCGCCAGCACGTTGTTGGCGCCCGACTGCCACGCCCGCACGCTGCCGCTGCTCTCCAGCAAAACGTACTTGTACTCCACGATTGCGCCTGTGGCAAACAGGGTGCAGGTCCAGCAAAACATACTTGTACTCCACGATTGCCCCTGTGGCAAACAGGGTGCAGGGCACCTATGTGCAGGTCGCGTGCAGGCGCGGCACCAGTAGCAGCGGCATGGCGGCGGCAGCAGAAGCAGCAGCATGGCAGCGAAAATGGCAGCAGGGAGGCAGCGGCAGTGGCAGCAACAGTAGCAGCTGAAAGGCAGCAGCAGGGAGGCAGCGGCAGTGGCAGCAACAGTAGCAGCTGAAAGGCAGCAGCAGCGGCGGCGGCGGCAGTGGCCAGCACAGCGCGTGGCAGAGCCGCGATACAACATGACGACCCACCTGCAGGCAGCTTGATATGGGCGCGCCACTGGTCGCCCTCACCCCACACCAGCTCAGGGGCGCTGGCCACCTGCCACGCGCCTGCAGTGGGGATGAACAATGGAGGGGCGGTGCCTTGTTGGGAGGCAGGCACCAAGGGATGACAATACCAGGCAGCGGCAGGTCTTGCCACAACAGCTGCCAGGCAGCCATGGACACGCCGCGCGGCACCAACTGCCGCCGCACGCAGGCACGCCAGTCTGCTAGGCACTTCGACTCACACACCCCAGCAGCTGCAGGCGCTGTTTTTTTTTTCTGCACAAAAAGCGCTCACCCAGGGACTCGTGGCCGCCCACCACCCGCACGCGCGTGCCATAGTCTAGTTTGGCGCGCAGGCAGAAGGAGACGTCCACCAGCGGCTGCCGCGACAGCGTGTCTTGGTAGGCCGCCAGTGCCACTGCTGCCCCATAATTCTCTGCTAGGCCCTCGGCTGCGCCCTCAGCTGCCGCCACAAGCGAGCTGCCGGCAGGGACCGGCGGCAGGGGGCTCTTGCGTGGGCGGCCGCGCCGGCGGGGCGCCGGCACAGCTGGTGCTGCTGCCACCGGTGGGGGTGGCGGCGACCCCAGCTGCTGCTGCTGCTGCTGCTGAGCAAGTTGCTGCAGCAGCCCTAGCTGCTCCTGCTGCTGCTGCTGCCGCTCCTGCGCAAGCTGCTGCAGCAGCTCAAGCTGCTCCTCCTGCTGCTGCTCCTGCAGGAAGGCTGCTGCCGCCACTGCCGGCGCCTCTGGCTGCGGCGGCACAAACAGCGGCAGCGACCACTCCGGCTCCGGCTCCGACTGCTGCTGTGCCTGCTGCTGCATGCTGCTGCTGTTGCTGCCATCAGGGCCGCCCTCTTCTTGCGTGATGCCTCGTCGCTTGAGCAGCGAGCTGAGCAGCTCCCCTCGCAGCATCTCATCTGCCCGGCGCTGCATGACAGAAGAGCCCGCGCCAGCCGTGCCAGCGCTGCTGCTGGGACTGCCATTGGCGCCACCACTTGCAAGGCCTTCGCTCGCAGCAGTGGGCTGCAGCGGGCTGTCTGCCGCGGGGGCAGGGGCGGGGCCGCTGGGGTGCTTGCGCGGCCGCCCGCGCCGCCGAGTGCCGCCAAGGTTTGTTCCTGTCCAGGCGGAGTAGATGGGAAGCATGGCGTATTGAGCGGCAGTAGACAGTCAACACTGCGCCCAAACCAAGCACGGGGGTGGGATGCAAGTGCCGGCGGCGGGAGCGGCGGCTAGCGGCAGGCGGCGCCCTTATCCCTGCCCGGCCTCACCCGCGGGCGCATCCCGAGCTGCTGCAGCCACCTTCACGGTCCGGGGACCCGCTGCAATGCAGCAGGGAGCTGCCAGCGGCCGTGCTGCCACCCACGCCATTGGCAGCGGAGCTTGGGGGCCAGCAGCGGACTGGACTTGAGACTGTGAGATTGTCTGTCGCCTGCAAGGCTGCTTGCAGCAGCTTGCAAGGCCTCACGGCGCCAGTTCGAACGAGCAGCGGGGAGGTGGGTAGGCAAGCGGGGCGCTGGGAGGTCTGTGCAACGTACTTGTGAGCGATTCGAGTCTGCCTCGGCAATGAGGGTGGCGGCGCCCAGCGCAGCAGCACAGCAGCGGCAGCAAGGCAGGCAGCAGGGCAGGCTCAGCAGCCCACGGGGCCCTGTCAAGCTTCCCTGATCACACTGATCAGCGCGGTGTTGCCGAGAAGCGCAGCGGCGCGGCATGGTGCCCCCAGCGTGCCGCTGGGCCCTGACCCTCGCCGCCTGCTGGCTGGCCACGGCTCCCGGTCCCACGAAAGCACAAGGTGGGTCGCCAGCGACAACATGCGCCCGCCAAGCCAACGGCCCAGGCCGCGCACCTACCGCGGCGGCTCCGTGGCAGCTGGTGCAGCACGGCGACAGGCAGCTCGTGGTCTGTGCTGCTCGATGATATCCTCCTCTAACACACGCCGCATCTGCCACTGCCCACTTTTTGCCCAGCAGTCGATGCTGCGGTCCCGGCCGAGCCCCTGCCGGTGGTGCGGCGCCTGCCTTACCTGCTGCGTACCGCACTTATGGCATCGCTGCGCTCCAACTGCGCACTGCTGCCGCTCTGCGCCCCTTCCAGCCAAGTGGGCACGGCTGCCCACCCTGCCCTGCCCTGCTGGATTGTTCACCGCGCATTGTGCTGCCTCCCCTACCGTGGCTGCAAGTGCAGGATGTGCAGCTGTTGTTTGACATTGAGCTGCGGGGCCCGCCTGGCGGCGCCACCAACCTGCTGCCCTGGACCGCGGCCAAAGAGGCCGTTGTGGTGGAGGTGCTGTGCCGCGGCTACCTGCCATCAGCCACCCCAGCAGATGTGACCATCGAAGTGATCAACACCTTCACGGTGAGGCCGAGCTGCGCGTGATAATCCATGCTGTGCATGCGCAGCATGCGCTAGATAATCGAGCATGCGCGTATACCCTGCCGCCGCCATGGGCTCTCCTGCTCCCTGCCCGCCCAGCCAGCGCAGCTCATTTGCACGTGTTTGCTGCTGCGCCGCCGCTGCTTGTTCACAGTCTACCCCACCCGCCGCGGACTTCCATGCAGTTCCTGGTGCCTGCTCCAACGGTCGAAGCCACCAGCAACAGCGCAGCGCGCCGCCTGCTGCGAGATGTGGCGCCGCCACAGCCGGTTGGGGAGGAGACGCAGCTTGTGCAGGGGGGGCAGCAAGCGCGGCGCCCGCCTGTTGCTGTTCAGCGGGGGGCAGCAGAAGCGCCAGTGCCTGCAGAACAGCCAGTGCTGGGGCAGGACGCAGCAGCCGCACCAGTTCCCGCCAAGGCACAGGTAGGGAAGGCGCCTGAGGTGGTGCCAACTGCGCCTGCGCTGGCACCTGATGTGGCGCAGCCTGAGGTGTCGTCAGCTGCGCCTGCGCCAGCACCTGCTGCTGAGGCACTGGCATGGCGGCGCGAGAAAGCCGCGGCGCTGGCACGTGCGGAGCAGCGGAGGAAGGAGGATCAGCAGCGGGAGGAGGAAGCGGCAGCGCCAGCACCTGCCACCGTACAGCCAGCATGGCGCAGAGAGGCGGCATCAGCTGAGGCGCCTGCACCTGCCACAGAGCGGCCCGAGCGGCAAGCTGGCGCTGCCCCAGCGCCAGCGCCTGCAGAGCAGCCAGATGAACGGGATGGCAAGGCACGGCAGGAGCGGCGGGGGCGGCAGGAGCGGCAGCAGGAAGAGGAGGAGGGTGCTGGCCGGGCAAAGCAAGATGCGCCGCGCAAAGAGGAGGAGGCCCCTCCCGAACAGATGGTGACCGGCACAGGGGTGGAGCTCAAGGTGAGGCGAAGTGTTTGTGGGACAAGTGTGGGCCGCTTTGCGTGCTGCACAGCGGCTGTATGAAACCGCCTCTGATCAAATGGCTGCCTGAGCCCTGGCTGCCGCTGTGCCATATGTCCATTGCATATCCAACCGGGTGCTGCCAATGCTGGCGCACCGCGCACAGCTGCCCCACGCAAGTGCAACCAGCTCGCACACGTCTTTCTGCGTTGTCTGTCCCCGCACAGATTGCACTGCCCTCCACGCTAGCGCGCGCTGCGGCTGAGCTGGATGCTGTGGAGGGCGCAGTGACGGTGGGCAAGCTGGCACAGGACTTGACGGCCGCAGGTGCGGGTGGGCGTGTGCAGTGCGGTTATGGAATGGGTGAGCAGGTTTTGTGGCAGGGAACCTGCTTGGTGTGTTCTGGCGTTGGTTGCATCCGATGCGTGCTCCTCTGGCTGCACCTGGAAACGCGTGCCTGTGCTGGTGTGGACGCAGGGCTGGCGGTGGACAGCGCAAACCTGGTGGCCGCCTACCTGGAAGAGCCGCAGCCGCTCACGGCCAGCACCACTGCAGCAGCCCTGGCATACGGAGGTGCACCGGCTGCCGCTCCTTAGAGTCCTTGCATAAAAATAATAAAGCATACTAGCCTGTAAATTTCTGCAACTGACCAGGTGAAAGAAGGAAAGCCACCCCGAAGGGCTGCAACTGCGGTGGCGTAGGAGAGGGTGGGGCGGAGGCGGTGTGTGATCGCGCTGCTGTTGCCAGCCAGCCGGTGCTGTTGAGTTGAACCAAGTGCAGCACCTCACTCTTCACGCCGCCGTTTTTGCTGCCGCCGCTGCTCCAGCTGCTGCTCAGCCCGCCGCTTCTGCAGCAGTGGATGGCAGCAGTGGACAGCAGTGAAGCAGTCACTGACGCATTATAAGTTGAACTTATAATGCGGGCAGTTTGCCGAGCATGCATGCCCTGCCCACAGCATGGCAGTCTCTTCAAGCCACCATGGCACAGCCAATCAGCCCTGCACACCAGGACAGCCGTGGGCAGGAACCTGCGCGGCTGCTGCTTCTGCTGCCACTTCACCGCCGCATCCCGGCAGCGCCGAGCGCTGTCGGCACACAGCTGCATCACGCCGCACTGCAGGGGCCCGCACAGCCGCTGCAGCCGCGCATAGAGCGCCTCCGTCTGCAGCTCCTCCTCTGCTGCCGGCCCGCCTGCCACACCGGCAAGCAGGCCCAGCTCCAGCGCCGCCGCAAGGCACGCCTCGGCGGGCCAGCGGCCTGCTGCGGCAAAGGCTGCCAGCGCCCACAGGTCGCCCAGGGCATCACTGGAGCCGGCAGGGGCCTGTGTCGGCAGCTCGCCGTCCACCGGCGGCGCTGGCCGCTGCGGGACACGCACAGCCGCTGGCGCTGGCACTGCCCTCAGGTCCCACTCGCTGTGTCCTGCTGCGGCTGCTGCGGCTGCTGCGGCTGCTGCTGCTGCTGCTGCTGCTGCTGCTGCCCCTGCCCCTGCTGGGCAGCTGCGGGCGCCTGTGCCGGCGCGGCTGGCTGCTGCTGCTGGTGCTGCCGCGCCTGCTGCTGCAGCCATGCCTGCGGCAGCTGCGGCGGGCCCTCCTCACCAGGGCGGCGCAGCAGCTGGTTGAGCAGGCTGGTGAGACTGCCCCGCAGTGCGTCGCGGTGCTGCTGCGCCATGCTTGAGGCCTCCATGAACTCCTGGATGGCCTGGATGCCAACGGCCAGGGCGAACGGCCAGTTGACCTGAACGGGGAGGGTAGGGAAGGGTGGGTGCGGCGGGTCAGTACGACAGTGTACCAACGCACGCAGCCATCAGCAATCCCATGCCACAACACGCCAGCCGTGAAGCTCTACCCCCGCTCTGATTGCGCTGGCGGTTGCCGCTGGCGTCAAAGTTGGCCTTGTCGGGCTGCTGGTCTTGGCGGCACAGCTTGTCATGCGCCAGCACAGCCTCCAGCCGCGTGTCGAAGTTTGCATCGGCATTCTTGCCGCCCTGTGTTGGAGTGAGGCCAAGGCGAGAGGAGGAGGTGAGACACAAGCAATGCTCAGCAACGGAGGAAGTGCGCTGCAAGGCAGAGCGGGACAGGGCTGCAAACTGCACCATGAAGGGTAAATTGTCTCACCGGAAGTCTGATGGACAGCACCCACCGTCCCGCTGGTGGATGGCAGCGCGCTGCTCGCGCCCCTATGCACTGCAATCAAGCTGCCGAGGCTCACTCAAGGTCCGCTGGTGGCTGGGCGGCACCGGGCCCGGGCACCCCCGCTCCAGCCGCTGCCATCGCGCTTGCGGGCTCTCACAGTAACAAGGGCGGGCGATCAGGAGCGGGGTGCAAGCAAGAAGGAGGGTGGCCAGGCCCCGCAGGCCTGCTCGAGAGCGCTCACATCGCATGCAGCACGCGCGGGGCCCCAGCTGCTGGGCCGTGCAATTGCTCCTGTTGGGCGCGGAGGGTACAAGGGCAGGGCTGCTGGAGGGCCGCCGTGGGACAAGCAGACATCATCATGCATGCGCCCCACTGCATGCACTGAGGGAAAATCAGGATAAGAGATAACTGTGGTATCTGGT
Source organism: Chlorella sp. CH2018 (assembly GCA_009928355.1). Classification (NCBI taxonomy): domain Eukaryota; kingdom Viridiplantae; phylum Chlorophyta; class Trebouxiophyceae; order Chlorellales; family Chlorellaceae; genus Chlorella; species Chlorella sp. CH2018. The sequence goes on from VIYQ01000074.1 coordinate 13,384, forward strand.
GGGCGTCTGTCGGGTGTCAAAAAAACCGTCTTGATTGATTGTCGGCATATCGGGGGCGTGAGCTCACCGATACCTTCTTCTCTCTAACGTGCAACACCAAACGATGCCGTCTACGTTAGAATATATCCGGCTCGAACCGACAACCTTCAACTCATCAACCGATTTGAGGAACTTGTCTTTGTTAAGGAACAAAGCCAAGGTGTACGAACTAAAGAACAGATCCTGTCTGAGTTTAGTCGTGCTCAGTCGAAATTTCCTGTGAGCCATGTGGTCTGGTGGGGTTTCCGGAGCGTTTTTCAAAAATGCGCGCGCTTTGTACCCATTACTGCTTGCAAACGCACCCACAGACACCTTCCAGCAAGTCCCCAGCAGCGGAGCCGCCACAAAAGCAGGTTTAGGGGCAGAAACAACTCGTGCCCGCGCGCCTACGCATCGGTCCCGCTCGGCAGCGCTTGCACAGCGCTGTGCATCTTAACTTCAAGGTTTGCACCGGGCGGCAGCGCGAGCAGAGGCCGGCAAGCTTCCGGCCGACGGCGAGCCAAGCCGCAGAGCTCGCCTGCAGCGCCGGCTCCCCGTGTGGTGATTTGCCATCGGTCGCAGGCCGCAATGTGCTTGCGTCCCCGCATGCCGCGCTGCAGTCCAGCCGGCCCGGCAAAGTGGCGGCGCCACTGGGGCCCCGGCCTTCTCAGCTCTAGCAATCGGCTGTCACTCGCAAAACGTAGGCATGAATGCCCATCACGCCAGACCTGCCATGCAAGGCGCAGTGCCAGCCGCCGCTGCCTGAGCAGCCGCTGCCTGCTCCCGCCGCTGCCACCGCATTGGCCTCAGAGCATCGGGTGTGTGCAACAAACGAAGAATGGGGTGTAGGTATGGGAGGGGGGTAGCGTCACTGCCGCACCAGCCAAATCGGGCCGTGCGGCAACTGAAGGGGTGGGTGGGTCAGAGAAGGGGGTTGGTCGGTGGGTTGGGTGTTCAAGATTTGCGGTGCTGTGCATTCCGTTGCTGCTGCCTAGGCGTTGGTGCTGCCTGCTGCCTGCACTACCGCTGCTCTAAGAGGGGGTACCAGGAGGGGCTCAGGGGGTATCGAGAGCCCCCCGCTGCATCTACACTGCTTGTCACTGCTTGGCGGGAGCGAGCGTCACTTGCCGCACGCGCCCGCTGGCCGCCGCCGCGTGTGGCGGAGGCAGGGCGCCGCCAGTCCCTGAGGGCTGCGGGCCATCCGGAGAGATGCGGTGCTCTGTGATGCCTGGCGCGCCCGGGGGCGAGTCGTCTGCTGCGCCTGTGCATGTGGGCAAGGCAGCGGCAGAGGCTCGAGGTGAGAGACGCAGAGCGGGTGCACGAGCGCGATGCGGGCCGCTCGAGTGCATTGACAGCCGTGCTCATCACTCAGTGCAGCTGCACAGCTCAGGCATGTATATCTGTGCCCCGTACGTAGCGCTGCATGCTACGCAACACAAGCCGCGGATCCCAACAAGCGGCAAAAAGCGCGCGCACCTGCTGCTGCTGCCAAGGTGCCGCAGCCTAGCTGGCCTGCCGCTGCTGTGAGCTGCACGCCCTTGGGGCGCCGACCCTCGGCTGGTGTGAGGAAGGGCGGCAGGCCGGCCAGCAGAGGGTCCATTTCCAGGCGCTCCAGCTGCATGCCGCCGCCGCCGCCGCCCAGCACGTCGCTGCAAAAGGCGTCCGCCTCGGGTGCTGCGCCGGCAGCGCCGCTGCCGCCTGCCGCGGCCAGGCTGTGCTTGTTGAAGATGTGTAGTGGGCTGGGCGCTATAGCGGCACTGCCAGGGAGTAGGGCCGAGGGGCTTGTGCACGGCGGGGAGGCCAGTGCGCAGCCCATGACGTTCAGCAGCTTGGCGCGCTTGTACTCGCGCTGCTCTTCCGAGGACAGCCACGCTGAGCGCGCTTTGATGCGCTTTGCCAGGTCATCCAGCACGTCACGCGGCACAGCGGACAGCACCTGCGGGCGCGTGGGGAGGAGGGAGGGTGGGCAAGGGACGGTGAGGCTGGGGCCTGTGGGCAGAGTGCTGTGGTGGTGCAAGGGCGCGAGCGGTGCCTTCTGGCACGGGGGCATGTGTCGGGCCATTCAACAGCGGGCAGCCCGGCCAGCCAGCTCCTCCAACCAATGCCAAGCAGCTAATGTGTGCGCATTGCAGGAGCGGCCAGCCCCACTGCGTGTGGTCATCGCAGCATCTGGCTGAATCTGATGCGCGGTTGCCCGTTCAAACCGCCGAAACTGCCGCCAATACCCAGCCCATAACCCAGCGCTCGCCTTGATGTAGTTTTTGAGGTAGGCCGGGTCGTCGCAGCGGTGCAGGTAGGCGTGAAGCTCCTCCATGCGAGACAGCGAGCTGGTCTTCAGCGCGTTCTGCAGGGAAAGCCGGGGTGGTGGGGCAGGCCATGGGCGGCAGGGTCGGGCAGCGGGTCAGTGGGACTGAAGGCTTCTGGAGCTTCTAAGCTGTGGCCCACTGCCCCCTGCTGCACATCCTTGGGTGCCACGCAGCCAACATGCGCTGTGCTGCCCCCAGCCCTGTGCACCTGCAGCAGCGTGGGCTTGGCAATGCCGGGTGCAGCTGCTGCCGGCGGCAGCAGCGACAGCGGTCCCGGGGCGCCCGGCGGCAGCAGCGATGCTGGACCAGGCGGCAGCAGCGGCGCGGGCACGCCCGTCAGCTGCAGCAGCTCCATGCCCTGCATCTGCAGCGGGTGGGGGTGGGGCAGATTGAGGGCCAAATGTGGCGGCGGCCAGGCGGCAGCGGGGCGGGCACCCGCGGGCCGCCGCGCAGAGTCCCCACTTGAATGTGGCGGGCGCCCGGCAGGACCGCGGGCGGCGGGCCCCGTCATGCCGGCAGGCGCCATGATCAGGCAGCCGGCCGCGGCACCGCCCCGGCAGCGCTCACTTGAGTTAAGCTCTCTGCCCGCGGACCTGCCAGCCGTGGGCCTCCTCGCGGCCCGCTGCCGCCTCCGACCGCTGCCGAAAGCGCCGCCTAGCGGATCCTGGAGCGCTCAAGCCGCCGGGGGCCCGCTGTTTCAAGCAGCACTCTGGCCCGCTCGCTGGCGCGTGTGTGGAGGGGCGGCGGCAATGCTGGTGTGGCTCGGAGCTCGTGTGCAGCCTGCAGACAGCGGCAGGGACGCCAGGGAAGCCACTGTGCTTCTGCGCGCCACCTGGCGCCCGGCCGCTTCAAGTGTCGCATTTCGAACGGGGACCGCTGCGGCCCTGATTGCAATCTCTGTGTGCTGCCAAAGGGTTGCTGCATGCATGGCTGCTGGACATTCAGTGATGGTGACGGTGGCTCACTTCATTAGCGGTGCGCTGCCTGCTGCCGCCGCTACAGTGCGGCGGTGACCTCCAGTGCGCAGCTCAATTGAACGGCATTCGCTCGAGCACAGCCTGCCGCGCCAGCGGCAGTCGTAGAGCTACGCCTGCTCATCAGCAGGCTGCATCTCCCTCACGCGCTGCTGCACCTGCGGTTGGTATTGTAAGTGCAGGTGCGCGCAGGGTTGGGCAGGGCAGGCGGCAAGGGTGGCGGTTCGGCATGTCCGCGCGTCGGCATTTCCGCTGACGAGTGCTCAGCAGCCCGCAACCGGTGCTCCAACCTGCTCCGTGTGTAGCCAAGCACCACTTACCTCTGCCACAACAGGGTTCAAGTCTGGGCGGGCCGTATGCTGTGACACCTCCTGCACAGGGGCGGGCGGGCACAATGCAACAGGTGAGCACACGCTGCCTAGGCCTCACTGGCTGGCACCAGGTGAAGGCCCCCAGCCTGCTGTGTGCAACAAAGTACACAGTAGAGGCTGAAGTGCCGATGTGTGTCCCCATGCCTGGCTCACTGGCAAGCCGCTGGCGTGCAACAGGACATGTCGGAATGCACCCTCGGCAGCGCCCTCCCTAAACCTGCCTGCAAACCCAGTGGGCTTCCCTCGCCCGGATACGCAACGATTGCCTCGGCAATGCACAGACATAACGCCCTCCTGCCAGCCCTCCTGCCAGCCCTACTATTCCCTGCCCAGTGCTCGCCTGCACAGCCGAGGCCAGCCCTCCCTCATCTCGCTTGCGCATGGCGTGGGTGGGCGATGACGCCATCTCGTCTCGCTCCAGCTTGGCAGCGGCTGCCTTGATGGCCTTGTTCGCGACCGCCTCCGGCGCCTGCAGGTCAGCAGGAGGACATCCGTGAGTGCAGCATAGGGCGAGCATGCTGGTGGGTGGGATGATGATGAATGGGATTGGTGTTGTCTGCAGCGCCAGCCAGGATGGAGGGCACGCAGCCACAGCTGGGCCCAGCGGCAGCCTTCGCCCGGGCCATGCCACCCAGGCACATGCGCCAGGCGAGCCATGCCAGCCTCTCAACACTAGCGCACGCCAGCATCGTATTCTTGGATTACTGACGTAGTTGAGCGCCTGAGCACCCACCCGGATGTTCTTGCCAAAGTGCGGCGGCGCGACCTCAAGGATGGTGTCAGCCAGCTGCTCTACCGGCACCTCCCCGGCCTCAGCCATGGCTGCTGCTCAACAAGAAGAAGGGCCCGGTGACTGCCAGCCCTGCAGGGGATGGCGGGCGTGATGAGTGTGGCATGCCGAGGATGCGAGCAGGGTGCTTGCCGCGCTGGACCGCTAGGGCTCGCCGGCGGCAGCGGTGCCGGTGCTGCCGCTCCCCCGAGGCCCTGGCCCGGTGTCGCCACGCTCCCCGCGTTGCTTGGATCGGCGCATGCAAGCATCACATGCAGGTCACAAAGGCCCCGAGCCCCGGGCAGCTCCGCTGGACTCACCTCCAGTGGCGCGCGCTCTCCTGCTGCTGCTCGATATGCCCGGCGGGTGCTGATACGAGTCTGTAAGCTGCGTTGGGTTGAGTGATCGCGCAAAATTGCCAGCCGGCCGGCGCGCCAGGAGGGTTTGAGCCCCCACCGACCGGGCGGCGGCAGCGCGCAGCGGAGCAGAGCCGCCTCGAGCGCGACGGATTCTGCGGTTGCAGCAAACCGCCGGGTGTTTTGCTTGATGCATGTGAGCAACAAAGATGGCATGCATTCAAGAGCAGAGAGCCACACACAGAGGAAAATGTTCACTTGCACCGCATCAATGGCGCAGCAGGCTCCCTCCTGCAGCCCTTCGGATGCATCCTGCCGACCGCCTCGCACCGGGTAGCTTGTCACAAACATAGGTCCATGCAGACCATACGAGCAGCTCATCAGGCCACACACAAACATGACACAGCTAACAAACAAGTGCAGCGCCATTCCCCCGTCCAGGGCTCCACCATGCAGCCGCTGCGTCTGGGCAGCCTCGGGCAGTCTGCCGGCCAGTGCTGCTGCGCTGCGGCCAGTGCTGCTGCCTTTCAGGTGCACCCAACTTTCGCTGATCAGCCCTCGCAGAAGCCGGTGCCCGGCTCGTTCAGCTTCTTGATCACCTGGAGGTGGCATGGAGGGATGCGGGCCCCAACAGTGTCGAACGGTTGCGATTGGTTGCCAGTGGCGTTGCACACGGCCACTCTCGACCGCCCAGAGACACAAACAAGCCTTGCAGGCTAAGCCGGCGAGTACTGCCCTTGGCTGGCCAGGAGCAAATCAGCAGTCTGCTCTGTCACCGCTGCACAGCCTCCCACCTTCTGCTCCAACGCAGGGTGGCCGCCGTGGGCAGCCCGATCCGCCGCAGACTGGGCAGGGGTGCAAAGCGGCGGTAGGAGAAACATCCCTGGTGAGAAGCACCGACGTGCAGCCGGGACCACTCTGCATTCTCACTTCAATCAGCCTGAGGCGGCAGCGTCACTGCTGCACAAACTGGCTGAGTACCTGTGCTTGCAACGCCAGGCTGTGGGGCTGGTGCGGGCGGCCCTCCAGCGACTCCCGGTGCTCCAGCTCGCTGGCTGCAGCAGGGTTAGGCTCACAGCCATGGCACCCAGCTTTGAGTCGGCGGGCGAGGGATGGCTGAACAGGTGGGCAGAAGGGGTGAGCGCGGGCAGATGCGCCCTGAGGCGTCGCAGGTCTGCAGCCCACAGCCGCATGGGGCAGGCTGGCAGGCATTGCCACCCACCTCCAGCCCTCAGGACCTCCTCAACAGTGTGAGGGCGCTTCTCTAGCGGCTGGCGAACCGCGCGCGCCGCCGCAGCCTGCCGCAGCAGTGAACGGCAGGTTAGATTGCGCGGCATTGACAGTTACTGATGAGCATGCCCAAATGGCAGCAGCCTGCCACACGGCCCACCAACTGGGTGCTGTTGAGCAGCAGGCAGCCCCCTTGTCCACTAGCGCCCTCACCTCAATGACGGCTTCAGCCGCGGCGTCTGCCTCATCCCCGCCCGCCTCTGCTGCCACTCGGCGGTACACCAGCTCAGCCACCTCGCTCTCCTCTGGGTGCAGGCGGTGGGCGGCGGCCGACTGCGGAAGAGAAACCACGCACGGCAGGTTGCTGTGGCAGGGTGAGCGAGGTCCGAGGGCTACCTGGCGGGCTGCCATTGCCGTGGCATGGCACGGCTCTGCCCAATGCTGCCATGCTGGTGCAAAGTGCAGTCTGGTACAGGCCTCCTCACAGCACCTGCGCCGCTGCCGCCATGCCGCCCTTGGCGATGGTGTGATCCTCTCGGACAGCAGCCTCTTTGCGCTCCAGCTCACGAGCTGCCTCTTTCAGCGCCTTGCGAGCAATGTCCTCAGGGTCCTGCGGGAGACCGATCGGAAGTAGAGTAGCGGGAGCGGCAATGAGTGGGCCCGCTATGGCAATGTGAGTGCCGCCACATCCCAACAACTTGGCATCCGCAGCATGCCTTCACAGACCTTCAGGTACTTGGGAACATGAGGCAGCCCTTCCTGCAAGGCACAATGCGCATGCCAGGAGCTCAGGCGGCAGGATGGTGCGGGTCAAGGCAGGCACCTGCTGCCACCGGCAGCTAGGTTTTGGCCGCCGCTGGCGCCGCTGCTGCGCACCTGCAGCACTCGCTCCGCCACGTCTTCTGAGCCTCCCGAAGCGGCTGTTGCTGCCTGGTGCAGGCCCAGCGGCTCGGCAGGCTGCGAGGACGCTGGGGGACGTCCCATCGCGGTGGCGGCGGCGCCCAGCTGCCCTTGGACCCTGCCGGTCAGCAGCCGTGCCCTCAGCATTGCGGGTCTGAGACCACTGCCGCTGCCCTCGGTTCTCTCGTCGAGCAGCCGCACCCTCATGCGGCATGATGGCCACTTGGCAAGCGGCGTCCTTGCTTAATGCCACGATAGTCCCGAGTGCAGCAGCCATGCTTAGAGCAGGGGCGCAGGGGAGCAGGGGCGCAGGGGCGCTGCTGGCTGCTGGCTCGGCGGCAGGTGCGCCCAGTTGCTTGCCTCCGCCGTTTCCAGATCGCTTTGAGTGGTGGATTGCAGTCTTATGAGTGGAACACAAGGCACTCCGAGTCGTACAAGGGCCGCTCCACCGCACTTGCTGCCGCCGTCCAAAATGCCCGCTCACCTTCCCATGCCTGCCGCCGCTCTTCGCCCGCACCCAGGGCATCCTACTCACTCCCTGCACTCAATTCAAGTCGCTTATGCGAGCTTCCAACGCGGATGGAATGGAGAATTCTGCAGCCAGCAACCCAGCCGCCCGCCAGCCAGCGGCAGTGAGGCAGGAACAGCAGGCGGCGCCGCCAACGGTGCTCTCGCTGTACACGCAAGATGCACACGCCAGGCTAGTGCGCAAGCTGCTCTAGCCGGCACAGCTGCTGCCTGGGATGTGCAGTCATGGGCGCAATTCGGCGATGCAGCCCACGCTGCGCTGGATTGCAGGCCGCCGCGGCATCGTGCTGCAGGAACCGAGCTTGGCTCGGCAGCCAACCCGTTTTTGCTGGACGCAACCGTCTCCCTCATGCTCGCCTACACTGCCACGCTCACCATCGATGCTGCCCAATGATCACCTTGCTAGAGCTTGAGGCATGTAATTACAGGAAGGAAGGTGGCATGCGAGGCAAATGGTGGTGATGGGGTCTGTCGGTTGCAACGGCCAGGGGGTGATGAGAGCAGAGAGCGCACTGGCGAGAGAAAGAATGCGGGATGGTGGGGCAAGAATGCTGTTCCTGTTAGGGGGCCGTCAGTCGTTTCAGTGGGAGTGAGAGGGTCGCTAGTGGGTGGTGGTATAACAGAGGGCGGGGCATGCGCTATTGAACATGAGAGTGCGGGCAGGGAAGTGTGTGCGGGAGGTTGTGGTTGAGGGGTGCCGCGCTATCAATGCTGTGTTGTGGAACTGTTCACTTGTTGAAGTCAACAGGCATGGCAGACAGCGGTGCCAAGCTGCCTGCCTGGGTGCGGCCGGCGACTTGGCGAGACACCGCATGGGCGGTCAGCCCTCTCACTTGTTGAGGTCCACCCACACAGCGGGCAGGCCTTCATCCACCTGGTTAGTGTCCCACAGCTTGCCTTTGTTCACCTGTGGGTTGCAAGGCGGCCAGGGGGGGAGGCGGTGTTGAGTGCATGTCTGCACCTGCTGTAAACACGCCGCCAGGCTGGTGCCCAGTCAGCGTTCCAGCAGCATGGCAGCACAGGTGACAGCCACATGCACAGCCGTCCACCGGACCCACCCGAAACAAGTGCACAGGGCAGCCAAGCTTTCCCACCTTGCTGCTGGACACAAAGGCCTCCCATTGCTTGCGAGTCTCGTCGTCCCAGCTGGCAGGGTCAAACACATCTGTGCTGCCGTCGGCGGCGTATCTGCATAGGGCGACGGCGGACTCGACACTCAGCATGACTAGTCTGGGAGCAGCAGGGAGCAGCGCCCTTCTGGGGCTGCGGGTACGCAGCAGATCGCTGTGGCAACCGTCCGGGCAGCAAGCAGCTGAGCGCGCGCAGCTAAGACGCAGACAACTGCAACAGAGAGGCAACACTACACGCAAACAGACTCACCCATCATCGTCTGCATCGATGCTGTGCACTGGGCCCACAAACTCAGACACTGCCGCCTCAGCCGCCGGCGGCAGCACCGCCGCGCCCGTGCCCGCCGCCCCACCTCCCGGGGCGCTGCCTGCTGCTGCTGCGCCTGCTGCCGCGCCGCCAGGTGCTGCCACGCTGCCCTTGCGGCTGACGGCATTGAAAACTGAGGTGTCCGCACCCTCCAGATCCTCGGCTGCCAGCAAGGCGCGCTGGAAGCGCTGGCGCTGGCGGTCGTACAGCCGGGCGGCGCGTGCGCGCTGCTCCGCCTCCCTGCAGGGTGGGTAGCGGTGGGAGGCAGCGGCGGCCGTCACGGCAAACTGGGCACAGGCCGGCAAAGAGTCATCACAAGCGTGGCAGCCGAAAGGCACCACACAGCATTCTGTGGCATGTATCCAGTGATCACTGCAACCCATGACACGTGTGCCATCCCCTTCAAACTCCCTTTTCCCCACCTGATTTCGTCCTGAGGGCTGCGCTGCCGGTGCCGGCCCCGCAGCCAGCGCAGCGCCGGAACAGCCAGCACTGCTGCTGCAGCCAGGGCCGCTAGCAACCACTGGCCAAAGCTCCCAGTCGCAGCTGCTTGCTGCCAAGGCAGCGGAGGGGGCGGTGGCGGTGGGACAGCCACAGCCGCTGCTGCCGCCTGGTGCACGCGCCGCCCCTCAGGCTCCTGCGCAACCACTTGCTGCATGTGCTGCTGCGGCCGGTGGCTCAGCACTGCCTGCTCAGCTGCAACCTGCTGCGGCTGCTGCTGCTGAAGAGTAGCCGCCTGGACAGCTTGGGCCTGCGAGGCGGATGCTGCGGTCTCTGCAGCAGTCTCAGCACCCAATGGTTCCGCTCGCTGCTGCACGGCTGGCGCCGACGCAGCTCGCTGCGCCACCTTGCCTTGCAGCCTGGTTGCACTTGCCGCCAGCTGCTGCCGCGCGTGTCCTGCCGCCTGCTGCAGGTTTCCCATCTGGCGAGCAGACAGCTGCTGCAGTGAGGCCAGCTGCTGCCGGCCTAGCGCAGCTGCCTCAGCAGCCGCGCCCTGGGCTGCCATCTGGGTTTGCTGCGCCAGCTGCGTCACCCTGCCTGCCGCCTCGCTTGCCACTGACGACAGCTGCTCTGTGTTGACATGCGGCAGACCTAGCCCCTGCTGCTGCTCCGCCTCCTGCTGTTCAACCTGCTGTTCAACCTGCTGCTCCACCTGCTGCTGCACCTGCTGCTGTGCCTGCTGCGGGACGGCAGCCGTTGCTGACGCCTGTTGCTGCACTGCGGTCAGTGGCGGCAGCTGCACAGCCGCTGGCTCGGTTCCTGCAGGCGCTGCAGCCTCCGCAGGCGGCGCCGCTGCTGCCTGCAAGGGCTGCGCCTCTGCTGCCGGCTGCACGTCCGCCACATGCTGCTGCGCTGCCCCCTCTGAAGTGGAGGTGACTGTCGGTGGCTGCGCTTGCTGTTGCGGCTGCTGCTGCTCTTCGTGCTGCTGGGCCAAGGCCGGCGGCAGCTCAACTTCGATGCGCCGCAGGCGCAGGTGGCGCCGCACGCGCAGGCGAGACCAGTCCTCTGCCATTGGTGCCGGCAGGGCACCCTGGAAGGCATCGGCGGTGCTTAGGCCTGCGGGTGCACAGCAGCGGTTGCAAGCGGTTGCGAGCGGGATAGGGACCTAGCCTGCATGGTTAACAGCTCAATGCACTTCGCCTAATCCAGGTGAAATGCTGCACGGCGGGGCTTCTCCAGCGCACCTTGCTGCTGCTGCTGAGGAGCGGCGGCAGAGAGGAAGGCGTGCAGCTTGTGCACCTCGCCGCTGCCGCCGCCGCCACCGCTCGCCGCCGCCTGCAGGCAGGGAGGCGCGGCACCGCCGCTTGGCGACAGCTGCGCTGTATCGCGCCGAGGTGCCCAAGGGGACCGCCAACACCCCGGAATCGCCCAAACTCGAACTGGGCACTCGCCTGTGGGACAGCTGCTGGGCGGCGCGCCCTGGGAGCCCGGCGCCTGCCCAGCGACGCCGGCAGGCGCGCTTCATCCAACCCTGCAGCAGGCGGGGCGGCAGCAGGTGGGTGCCGAGCAAGGGCGGGAAGCACCGGCCGGCGCGCCAGCGGGCCTCACCTGAGGCTGGCAGCCGCAACATGAACGCTACGACCGATCTGGGTTTCGTTGGGATTGCCGCCCGGGGCGGAGAGGGCCTGGGGCGGGCAGGCCCGCCACTTGCCGCCAGTCGGGCGGTGGCGGCGGCATGGCGGCTGGGCAGCCCCACCAGCCCTGCTGTCCTTGCTTTCGTTCTGCAGAAACGTTGCGCATTGCTTGATCGTCGCGCTTGCGCCCCCAGCCCATCGCTTTCACGCCGACGCTTCCCTTCCCCCAGCCCCCGGCCTCTGCGCGCTCCCCGGGCAGCTTCCCGCTGGATAGCGTGTGCTTGTGATATTTTCACCGCCCGCCGATCGCCCATCCGCCGCGCAGGGCGCCCAGCCGGCGCCCACCGCCTGCCGCCGCTGCCGCTGGAGCCTCCCCGCCATGGACGCAGGTGCGTGCAGCCTTCCCTGCTTGCCGAAACCTTCATTGGACAGCCCAAATTCTTGATTACTCTGCGCCATGAATGCTGCCAACACGACCACCCCTCCCCTGCAGGCTCCGCTGACCCACAGCCGCCGCTCGGCACGCGCGTGCTGCTAGGCGGGCGGCAAGCAGCCACAGTGCGCTATGTGGGGCCGGTAGACGGCCAGAGCGGCACCTGGGTGGGCATTGAATACGACGAGCCTGGGCGGGGCAAGCATGACGGCTGCCACGCTGGCCGCCGCTATTTCAGCTGCACCGGCGGCCCCGCCACCGGCTCCCTTGTCCGCCTGCCCAAGTTTCTGGAAGCAGCAGACTGCGGGCGCTCCCTGGTTGAGGCTGCCTGCGAGCGGTACGACTGCAGCGGCGCCAGCGGCAGCAGCGCATGCAGCAGTGCAGGCGACGTCAGCGGCGGCGCCAGCGCAGCGGGCGGCGAGGGCGAGGGCGGCGTGCACCGCATGTATCTGTCGACAGCTGGCAACCGGCGAGTGGCGGTTGAACTGGTGGAGAAGGCGGGCGGGGCGGCTGCCCGCCGCGCCTCGGCCTCTGGAGCGGGCGTCGCAGTGCTGGTGGGGCAGCGCATCTCCTCAGTGGTGAGGGTACTGCCGTTTTGCCGTTGAACCTTGAATGGGTTGCCTCATGCGGGTCGGCAGCGGAACGCGGCTCTTTCAGCAGCGGCTTTGGGGCAGCGCGCCACCTCGCCTCACATGCCTCTCGCTGCCGCTCTCTGCCGCCGCCGCCGCCGCCGCCGCCGCCGCCGCCGCCGCCGCTGCTGCGGCTGCTGTCCTGCTGCTGGTGCCGCCTTAACTGCCTGCCCTTGGCGCAACCGCAGGGGTCTGCGGAGGAGGTGCAGCAGGCATTGCCAGGCCTGGCTGAGCTGGACTTGAGCCACAACTTGATTTCCAGCTGGGAATTTGTGACCGAGCTGGCGGCGGCCCTTCCCCAGCTGCACACCCTCAATCTGAGCGGCAACCGGCTGGCACTGCCCAGCCTGCCGAATAGTGTGACGACAGCAGCGCCGGGTGCAGGCAGCAGTTCAGCAGAGCAGGCACAGCAGCCCTCAGGTAGTGTGGCAGGCGGCGGCAGCAGCGGGGGCAGCCAGCAGCCGGTGCCTGCAGCCACCGCTGTGACACCAACCGCCCAACCTGCCAGCCTGACTGGCATTCGCACACTCGTGCTGAACGGCTGCGGTGCCACTTGGCAGCAGGCGGTAGCCATCGCGCAGCAGCTGCCAAACCTGCGAGAGCTGCACCTGTGCACCAACGGCATGTGCAGCCTGCAGCTGCCTGGACAAAGCAGCGCTGGGGCAGATGGCGGCAGCAGCGGCAGCGGTGGCCACGGCGGCACGGGCGCCGAGGGTCCTGGCACAGGCCTTGCTGGCCTCTCTCTCAGCAGCTCAGTTGCTAGCAGCAGCAGCAGCAGCAGCCAGCTGCTAGCAGCGGCCTTCCCTCAGCTGGAGGTTCTGGACTTAGAAGGCAATGAGCTGAGCAGCTGGGCTGACGTGGCGGCGCTCAGCACGCTGCCCCGCCTGCGCTCCCTGCAGCTCAGCGGCAACCGCCTGCCTGGTGTGCAGTACTCTGGAGGTGGGTGCTGGCTGGATCAGCATCAGTGGAGTCGGTTGCCGCTGTGCCACCCCATCACTGCTGCACATGGTTTGGTGCCCAAGGGCGTGCATGCTTTCACAACCCATCTGGAATGGCCATCATCATGCCTGCTGCGGCGGCATGGTGGCTCCCCATCCTCTGCCCGCTGCCCCCCGCCCTCCTGCAGGCTTCGCCTCCCTCCGCTCCCTGCTGCTGGGTAGCAACTGCCTGGCCGACTGGGCTGCGGTGGATGCGCTCAACCGCTTTCCAGCTCTGGAGGATGCCCGGCTCTCTGACAATCCGCTGACTGCCGCTGCTCCTAGCTCTGCACGCTACCAGTGCATCGCGCGCGTCCGGTGGGTGTGGGCTGGTTGGCAGAAGCTGGTTGAGCAGAAAGTGGGTGGCGCTGCAGCTGCTGCCTTGCATGCTAGGCCCCCCAACACTGCAGCTGCACCGCAGGGCTTTAGGTTGGGCAGTGCCTGCAATGGGAAGCGCCCGCCTGGACACTCGGCTGCCTTCACTTTTTTTCCTCTTCCGAAGGGGCCTGACCGTCCTGAATGCCAGCGCCGTTAGCCCAGCGGAGCGGTGGGACGCAGAAATCAACTATCTGCGGCTGATCACAGATGAGCTGGCTGCAGCGGCGGCGGCGGCAGCAGGGGCGGCGGGCGGTGATGCGGTAGCAGCCAAGGAGGCGGTGCTTGCTGCCAACCCGCGGTTCGGGGAGCTCACGCAGGCAAGACAAGCACTTGAGGACGCATGTTGTTGGGTTTGGCTCTGCCAGGGTTACTGACGAATGGCTGCCACTGCCTGCTTCTGCGGGCCGCTGCTGACCACCAGCTGCCCGCCCAGCAGCCAGCAAGCTCCCGCCTGCGCTGGGAGCCAGGCCAGGTGCCCCCAAGCAGGCTGCCGTTGCTGCTGCCGCCAAAGGTTGTTTAAATTGCTCCTCACATCGCTCGTCTGCCCTTCTGAACGCTTGCCCCAGAAGTACGGAGAGCTGACGCCAGCAGCGCCCAAGGCCACCACAGGTTCCTCCCTGGCTGCCAGCATGGCCCAGCTCACGGTGTGCCACAACGGCAAGACAATCACCAAGAAGCTGCCAGGTGGGTCCTGGGCCTCGGGCGGTTCGGCTCGTCTGATGCACTGCATGCTGCTGTAGCGCTGCACGTCGCTGTATGCACCGCATGTCGCCTCGTGCCAGCCGGGGCTCCCTCCCTGCCAGGTGGCACCTGAAACTGACATGCTGTGCTACTGGAGAGCTGCTCACCCTTAACGTGCCTCTCTCCATTGCTCAACCTCGTGCTGCAGCAGCTGCTTTGTAGCTGGCGTGCGTTCACGTAACTTCCAGCAACTGGCACCACGCCCCTGAATGCAGTGTCCCTGACTATCGGCAAGCTGAAGCTGATGCTGGAGCGGCTGCTGCGTGTCAAGGCGGCACAGCAGGCGCTGCTGCTGGTGCCGCCTGAGGGCAGCGGCGCGCAGGTATGCGGTTTAACGCGTTTGCGGGGGGCATGGCATCTCGTATTTTCGCTCCAGTGCAGCTGTGCCGGCTTCCCCTGCTGCGTTGATTCACAGGGCAGCCACACTTGTATGCGCGGCTTGTCCTGTTGCTGCTGCAGCCAGAGGACATCACGGATGATGACACCCGCGAGCTGCGCTACTACGATGTCTGCGACGGCTGCAGGTGGCTAGCGCTGTGTATCACAGCTGTGGCTTGGTGCTGCTGGCAGATTTCTGCAGGCAACTTGTTTGAAACGCACGCCAAGCAACTCACATACTCTGCTTGTACTTGCAGGCTGGAGGTGAGCACGTCCGACCCGGCGGCCCGAGCGGCAGCACTGGCGGCAGCCAAGGCGGCGGCGGCGGCAGCGCATGCGGAGCGCATGGAGCAGCATGAGAAGACGATCCAGCAGTTCCGCGCGGTGGAGCAGCGGCTGATGGCATAGTGCCTTGTCGGAGGCTTTGTGCTCTATCTAGCACAGCGGCAGATTCGTGCCCAGGCACGTGTCCCGGCACCAGGCAGAATTCGCAGCTGTGCGCGCCTGCACCCCTGCATTCACGATTGGTTATCAGCACCGGTGCAAGTGACATTGATTGTGGCGGCATTGTGGCCAGGAACCAGTGGCGGGTGACGGCGCGCGCTGCGTCACGACGCGCCGCTGGCACTTGAGGTCATGCTTGGCCGATCGCATCTGCTTCCACTATCGCTTTGATTGCTCTCTTAGCTGCCCTCCAACCATCTGGGGCAGCCAAAATGGCTGAGCAGCGAGGGCAGCCACCGCTGCACTCCCGGCTGAAGCTCCTCTTCTGGCTGTTCGTCGCCGCGCTGTCCCAGGGCCTTGTGGCCGCGTTTGGAGTGCTCTCGAGGCAAGCGCCACTCGTGCCCGGGGCGGTGCCGGCACTCGGGACATCGCCTCAACCTGTTGCCTTGTGCTGGCAGACGCGGGCGCGCTGCGGCGCCGCTCCGGGCGTCGCTCAACTCGCTGCAGCACAATCGGCAGGCCGATCGCGCCAATGCATGTGCCTGCCCTTCCCGCCGCCGCCGCCACTGCCGCCACTCCCGCCGCCTGTGTTCTCATCCTTGACGCATCCATCACGCCCCCTCGACAGGTACCTGCAAACACACACCCAGCCACCCGTGCCACCTCTGCGCCTGGTGGTGCTGGTCAACATAGTCGGGCTGGCCACCTGCCTGCTCATACACGCGCTGCCTGTGACCGTCCGCCACCTGTGGCGGCGCCGGCGGGAGCGGATTGCACGGCAGCAGGCAGGCCTGCCAACGTATGCGGCCGCTGGCGTGGAGCTGGGTGCTGCAAGGACAGAAGCCAGCAGCGCCGACTCGGTCAAGGTCGAGAAGAGTGAGCTCAGCAGGCGCAGCAGCGGCAGCGGCAGCAGGGAGTGGCAGGATGCAACAGGTGCAGCAGCACAGCAGGCTGCTCCAGCTGTGCAGCAGCTGGAAGGCACAGGCGGTCCACTGCCCACCATGCCCAGCGAGGCTGGATCAATCGCCGCAGCAGACAGTGCCGCGCTAGATCAGCAGCAGCAGCAGCAGCAGCAGCAGCAGGCGGCAGACCCCGCAGCTGACGAGGAGTCGGGTGGCGGGGCGGGCCCCCAGCAGCCCC
>VIYQ01000075.1:0-13492 GCA_009928355.1 Chlorella sp. CH2018
CCATGCCGCTCCGCAGACTGCCAGCACGTGAACGACTTCTTCCGACGAGCGGGGGTGGCCACGCTGACTGTGCGCGAGCTGTTTGACTTCGTTGTGGACCCGGCCATCCAGGTCGGAACGCTTGCATGCCGGGCTTGGTCCTGTGCTGCGGGTGCATGCCATGGGACTACTCATGCCGTGCAGCCGCTGCGACGCAGTGGCATGATGCCTCGCCATGCCCTCTGTTGCATCCCGCTGCTGCTCCAGGGCACTGGTCTGTGCACGCTTGACTCGGAATGCATGTTGCAACTGCCTGCATGCTGCAGGAGGGCGCTGATCTGGATGCTGAGCTGGACCGGCTCATGGAGGTGGCCTCCAGGTGTGCTGTGTGCTGTGGTTGGCGTGCATGCCATGCTGGCCGTGCATGGCTGCCATGCATGCCTCGCGCGCGTGTGTGCGGCTGCGGCATTGCGTGTATGCAAGTTAGGCTGGGCATGAGCGATGCCGCCTGCTCAGCCTGAGCACTCCCCATGCGCCTGCCTCGTGGGCATGTGGCTGGCTAGTCGTCACAGCTCTGGTCGCACTGCTCCCACCCGCCTGCCTGCAGCCGGCCCATCACACTCACAGCGGAGCAGGAGGTGGCTGACCGAGTTTTTGCCCAGGTGGGTGCTGAACGTACTGCCACATGTGGCGACTGTGCACATGCTGCAGACGCACGTGCTGTGCACTCTCAGCTACCCATGATGTGCACTCTCAGGCTGCATGCCATGCCATGCCATGCCGCGCCGTGCTGTGCTACACCCCGCCATGCCACCCACCCATCCTGTGGTCGCTCTCTGCCAAGCAGCTGGAGGGGGAGTTGCCCTCCTAAACCGGAACCCTTAACCTACCCTTGCTGCTGACTCAGCAATACGCCGTTTCCTCTGCTGCGCAGGCCTACATCCCTAAGAAGCTGGAGGAGGTGGTCAACTACGAGCGGGACCATGCACGCCTCACATCCGGGAAGGACACAGGTGCGTGCTGCGCACATGCCTGTGTCAATGCAGCGCAGAGTGCGCCTACCGTGTGCCCCGGCTGTTTCGAGGGTCTGCTGGTTGCATGCTGTCCGCCTGTGCTTGCATCGGATTCTGCTGCGGCTGCATGTGCTGGGCTTGGAGCGGGTGCGTGCATCCTGGCCCTGCCTCACACGCTACCCATCCTACCTGTGCCATTGTTTGTGCAGAGGGCATTTACTACCAAGCTCTGGCTGGCATGAAGCAAGACATGAGCGGTGCGCGCACGCCCAACCAGGCGCAGCCAGAGCAGCAGGCGCAGCAGCAGCCCTCTGCGGGGGCAGCAGCAGCAGCAGCGGCGGCCGGCATTAGCTCCCAGCAGCCGCCTGCAGGGCAGCAGGCAGCAGCTGGTGCTCCGCCTGCGGAGCAGCAGCAGCAGCAGCGCGAGGCAGCCGAGGCTGCAGCTGGCAGCGGCCCCGAGGACTCATCCGACACACCAGAAGCAGCGGCTGGCGAGGACGGCGACGGCGGCGGCGGTCCCAAGAAGAAGCGGGTCACGTTTGCGGATGAGCAGTCGGGCAGCGAGGACGGCAGCGGCAGCGAGTCGGAGTGGGAGGAGCGGCCCAAGATGAGCAAGGAGGAGATTCGGGAGGCACGCAAGGCGCACAAGAAGGAGGTGAAGGAGGCGAATGCGGAGCGGCGCAAGGCGAAGCTGCCCAAGCACGTGAAGAAGCGGGCCACCAAGGCGGGCAAGAAGAAGTGACGTGTTGGGGGCTGTGGCAGCTGAAACTGCTCCTCGAATGGTATCTCTGCCTTGTTGCTGTAATGTCTGCCCATCTGATAGAGCGGGCAAGAGGAAGCGACCAGTAGTGGGCATCATCGTCACGGGTCACTGGGTCTTCTCTGCGTGCCTTATTCATCACTCGGCATCAGTTTGTCTGTTAACAGCACGTCAGCCATGGCCATAGATCTGCCCCTGCCCTTGGCCTGGCGCGACCTCTCGCGATTACAAGCGCCGGATAAAAAACAGGACCCAGAAGAAGAGGAACACGCTACAGGAAGCGGGCAAGTGGGCTGGCTGGCGGGTTGGGCATGGCATGGGGGGTCTGTGAGGTGGGTGTGTGCAAAGCGGATTGGCTTGGAAATGGGCAGAGCAGTAGTAGGGAGGGATAGGCGGGGGTGTGGCATGTGGGAAGCGGCAAAGGCGGCAGGGGGTACGCCAGGCCGGGAATGTGAGAAGGGAGAGTTGGGGAAAGGGAGACGGCAAGGAGGGGGTGGGGGGCCAAGGACATGTGTTGGTGTCTGGAACGGCTGTGTGCGAGGTGCGGTGCGCGAAGAGTTGAGGCGCTGGCGAAGAACAAAGTCTGGGTGGGCATGCCTGCTTGCAATGTGGCAGGACATGTGGGTGGAGAGAGAGCAGTGGGGCAAGAAAGCCCATGGGACAGGGTTGCTTTTGGGGAAGGGCGGATTCCAACATCGATCAACAAAAGTCGCAAAAAATGCAAAGGCAGAAAGGATTTGCACAGGGGTTGTGTGAATGCCACGTGTGGAGAGAAGCACAGGGTTGGTGCGAGGCGGCTGCTGTAGCCGCCAAAGCCCTGCCAGCCATTGTTGCCTGTGTGGTGACAGAAAGCGTGGAAAAAAACCTGCCAGACTCGATGGCAGGGCGGGCTTGGATGTATGGAGAAATGAAAGGTCACAGGGTGTCGATTCAAGTCAAGGCGCCTCGCTGGCATGGCCCTCGGGCCACCAAACCGTTGCGCCTTGGAAGCTGCAATGGTGCCAGGGGCGGACGCACCGCGCCCCATTCAAGCGGGTGCGAGGCAACGCCGCCGCTGCCTCCGCCACAGATGCTGCGTGCGGGCTAGCGCGCTTGGGGAGAGGGAGGGGGAGGGGCCGGCTGGGTGCGCCTCCTGCACCAGCGCCAAGAGGCTGGGCAGCTCTGGGGATGTTGGTCACTCAGTCACTTGGGCTTGCCCTCCAGCCGGCTGCGCGTCTCCTTCGCTCAGCCTGCCGCCCTGCAGCGCTAGTCTGACACGGTTTGCAGGAAGATGCGCCGGGATCGCTTCTCGCTCACGTACAGCAGCGTGCAAGGCACGGCAAAGCAGGCCAGGGCCTGCCAGGAGAGCATGAGTGCGGTGCACGCCCCGCCTGCGAGGGAGGAAGCGAAGGGGCGGGGAGGGCGGGTCAGGAGGGCGGCTTTGCCGGCAGTTTGTTCTGCAGCTGCAGCTTCTGGTCTGGTGCAAGCCATTGCGGCCCATGGCCACTGCATGCATCGCAGCACAGGGCGGCTGGGAGGAAGGGCAGCGGGCGAGGACCCACCTGGGAGGAAGGGGAAGCCCGCGGCACACACTTGGTCGTTGGCGGCTGCTGAGGCCGCAAAGTGGAAGGCCGACACCTGGCGAGAGGATAGAGCGGCGGAAGGGTGGGTGTGGAGCATGGTGACGCAGCTGAGCATGACGGCGCAGCTGAGCATGGTGATGCAGCTGGAACTCATCAGTTGGAAGCAGAGGTGCGGGGCCGTGGCTCGGCAGCCAACGGGGCCTGCTGGCACGGCCAGGCAGGCCAATGGCTACATAACGCAGCACGGGCACAGCTCCATGCCAGCTGGCGCTCACCAGGAGGTGCGATGTGAAGCGCAGGCGCATGCCAAAGGATAGCATGGCAATCTGGGCGAGGCTGGATGACTCCAGCAGCGCGACTGTGGGGTTGTAGGAGGCTGCAGGGAGGCGAGGTGGCAGGGCCAGGGACGGGCTGAGATGACAGGCCAGGCGCGCAGTGCGAGCGGGCGCCTGTGCCACGATGTCAGCGCCACACACCCAGAGGCCCAGCAGACAGCACACCAGGCGAGCGGAGCTCGCACACCGCTCGTGCGCAGCGCACCTGAATACACGGTTCCGATGCGTGGAGCCAGGGTGACCGCCACCTGTGCCAGCTTGTGCACGACGTGGCTCAGCACGCACAGCGCCTCGCGCCACTTGCAGTAGGTGGAAGGCCACAGTGCGGCCAGCTGCGAGGTGGCAGGTGGCGGGGCAGCGGAGGGAGGCGTCAATGGCTGGGGGCTACAACGGGGCCTCAGCCGCAACCTCTGCCAAGCTGCCCAGGCATGAACAGATCCCATCTGGCACCCCGATGCTTCTTGGGCGTGCACACTGTTCCCCAGGCCAGCAGTGCCAGCCGTTCTTCACCTGCATGGTTGCCACGTTGATGGCCATGAGGGCCACCATGGCGGCGCCCAGCCAGGAGGAGTCGCCCGACCAGCGGAAGATCCAGGCACCCTGCAGATCGGATGCAAAGGGACAGGAGGGCAGCAGGTGATCAGCCAGGGTCCAGCCTGTTCTGATGGCAAGGCCGGGGCTGCGTTTGTCCGCGCTGCCTGCCAGCCCGCTCTGTGCGCGGTGTTGCCACAGTCCCGGCTCGTTAGACGACTGCTTCGCCCAGCACCCACCTGGGACAGGGCGGCCACCACCAGGAAGGCCACGTCCACCGGCACCTGCTGGGAAGCGGGCAGAGAGGCAGGCAGACAGGGCGGTGTAAGCTGGTGGGGACAGCCGGCTAACTGGTGGCAGGTGCGCAGCTTCGCCACGCCGCGCAGCGTGGCACAGCACTGCTGCCGGGCAAGCAGGGCGTGCATGGGCGCCTGCAGCACAGCATGGGCAGCACGATTGAGCGCACCTGGCCAGCAGAGTACCAGGCGCGGTACCGACCCTCCAGCTCGCCATTGCGGAAGCGCAGCAGAGTGCCCTGCGCGCGCTCCTGGGCCAGCGTGGCCTGCAGGCAGGACGGATTCCAGAGGAGCAGTGTGTCAGGCCCTTGATAGGCAGGAGGCTGGCGGACTGGGCAGCAGGTGCGGACCGACCAGGCGGGCACAAAGGGCAACAAAGAACATACCTATGGCCAAACCAGCACAGCCAGCACAACCAAGATGCAGTGAGCTTACCTTGAGTGCGGCCTTGGCAGCCGCCACCTGGTCCTCTCCCTCGCTCTCCTCATCTGCAGCAAGGCGCAGTTGCAGGTCAGTGGCCTGGCCAGAATGTGAAGGCAGGATGTGCAACCCGCAGGCTTCTCAAAGCATTTGAAAACCCCAGGCTTCCCAGTACCGCTTGGCAGGCCCTACAAGCACATGCGCCATTTTCCAATGCAGCACCCGCTCACCGGGCAGGGACTTGGAGGCATTGCGAGAG
The DNA here is from genome assembly GCA_009928355.1 of Chlorella sp. CH2018. Taxonomy (NCBI): domain Eukaryota; kingdom Viridiplantae; phylum Chlorophyta; class Trebouxiophyceae; order Chlorellales; family Chlorellaceae; genus Chlorella; species Chlorella sp. CH2018. The sequence continues at coordinate 5,156 of VIYQ01000075.1, forward strand.
GAGGAGGCTGAGTCGGTGGACTTGCTGAGGCGCTGCCGCAGCTCCGCAACCTTGGTGCGCCCCAGGGCCAGGCACTGCAAACGCGAGGGGCGGGCGGAAGTGGTGAGCACGGGTCTTGGGCCGGTGGCTGGGTGCCTTAGGCATGCAAAGTGTGTGGCAGGCTTGGCATGCCGTTAGACGCCTGCTTCCCCGCAGCGCGAATCATACCACGCCGTGCCTTGCCAGCACCCTTGCCTGCTGCGCACAGCCACACACCTCAGCATCGTTGCACTGCATGATCGAGGCTGAGTCGCAGAGGTCAGTCTTGGCGGCCGCCTTGGAGGTGGCCGCACCCTCGCTCACTGCAGCCTCGTACCTGCGGGGGCGAGAGGGAGGGGGAAGTCGTGAGGCGCAGCTGCGAGGGTGAGCAGGCACTGGAGGCAGACGGCCACTGCTGCAGGAACCACTGCTGTGTGCTTCAGCCATTCCGCAGGGTCAGCCACCTTGTGCCGACAACCAGCTGGCCATTCCAAACCAGCTGGCCCTGTGAGTGTCCTGGTGCTCACTTCTTGACAGCGATGAAGCGCTCCACCACGCCGCCCAGGCCGGTGCGGCGCGCGAAATCAATGGGCAGCGTGCCGTCCTCGGCGCGCGCACCCTCCCAGCCGCTCAGAGCGTCTGCGGTGAGAGGGATGGGACAACATGGCGGCGGAGGGGGTGAGAGGTCGGGTGAGCGAGCACGCATGCAGCGGGGCAAGGGCATGCTGCAAGCCTCCCAGGCCACAATCAGGCGCTCCCAGCCAGTCGCTGCAGTCGCAGCCCAGGCAAGCCCTCACCAGGGCACTTCTCAGACAGCAGGGAGGCAATGGCGCCGCCGTCCGCCACCAGACCGGACAGGTGCAGGGCGGTCAGCCCACGGCGGCCGGGGGTGGTGGCGGCAAACGTATAGCCTGCAGTGGGAGGAGGGGAAGTGAGGGAGGGTGCGTGGGTGAGCGGGAACAGCAGCTGGCGGTGCAGAAAAGCGGTGCATGTGGGATTCGCAGATTGTGCTGCGCAGATGCCTGGGTGCTATCCAGCAGTAAGCACGCCCAGCTGCTGATGCAATCACGTGGCCAGGCTGAGGATGATGCCGGCAAGCAGCCAGCCTCTACACTCACTGTGCACGTCGCCCCAGTCCAACAGTGTGCGCACAAGGTCCAGGCGCTGGCTGCGCACCGCCAGCTGCAGCAGCGGCATGCCGGTGGTGCCCACGCACATCACATCCACCTGCGGTCGATAGGGTGGCGGACAAAGTGCAGGGTGACGATGACACAGATGTCAGCGCGGCAAGGTACAGGTGTGTCAAGCATGGGAAGCAGGGCCCGAGGTAATCCCGCCCTCCAACCATTGATTGGCATGGCAGGCTGAGTCCGCACTCACCGCAGCCATGGCCTCGGCGGCGGGCTGGTCGGCAGCCACAGCCGCCAGCAGGGTGCGAGTGGCGGCCACCCACTTGCGCTGCACAGCGTAGGCCAGCAGGCGGCGGCTGGACTTGCCCAGAACTGCAGGAGGGGTGGGAGGGTGGGGCGGCAGGTGTGTTAAGAGTCAAGCCAGGGCGGTGCATGGTGCAACCGGGGTTTGACGTGGGCGTTGCCGCCGCAGGCTACCCTATTGCAAGTTGCCGCAAACGGCACAGCACTGCGTCGCAACCGCTGCCAGCTCTCAGCCCTAAAAAACGCCGCTCACCCTCGCGGTCCTCAGGACTGTACTCGCGGCCCGCGCCGCCCGCCGCAAACTGCTGGCAGGCAGCCAGCTGGAAGAGCAGGGTGTCCAGGTCGGTGGAGCTCTCCTCGGCCTCCAGGGTGCGCACCTCAGCCGCCAGCAGGCGGTCGCCGGTGACCAGCATGGCCTGCGGAGCGGGGAACAGGAGGGAAAGGAAAGGACGTTGGTGAAGGTGGTGCGAGACAGCCGGCGCTGGGCTGCACTTTGCAGACCGCGCCAGTCAACCCATGGGGCCAGAGCTGCCCTGCTGCCCCCGCAGCTGCACCACGTGATGCAATGCCGAGCCCACCTTGGAGCCCGAGATGTAGCCGCCGCGCATGACCTCCAGCTGGAGAGCGCCTGCGGCCGCCACGCCGGTCAGGCGCAGGTCCAGGCGCTGCAGAGACAGGGGAGTGAGCGGATGGCAGGGCAGGAGCTCAGGATGGCTTGCCCGATGGCACAGCATGCACGCCTAGCTGCCCAGCACAGAGCAGGCAGGCGGCCTGGGAGGCAGGCAGGCGCAGGCTGGATTGTGCAGCCGTTGACAATGCCAGCGCAGCGCAGAGCAGCACACCTGCATGCCGCGCCAGGCGGGGTCAGCCTCCAGTCCGGCACGCTCCACGTCCACATACGCGCCTGCAGCAGAGCAGAGTGGGGCGACCCAACGGTGAGCTTCCAAGTGAGCAGTGCCGCAAGGTTGTGCCTCAGATTGGAGGCCGCCAGCCACAGAGAGCCACGCAGCACCGCTCTTCCGCGGCACACCACCACGTGCAGGATCGCGGCGGCAGGCGCACCGTTGGAACGGGCCAGGATGGTGTCCTCAGCATTGTCCAGGTTGTAGCCCCACAGGGACACCTGCAAGGGAGTGTAACAGTAAATGAGTGTTGCCATCCACGCCCAGTGAGCTGCTCGGCTGGCGCGGGGCAGGCAGCGTTCCCAGGCGTTGCAAAGCAGCGGGATACCGGATACAGCCCACTCAAATCCTCGCCGAGAAGCCCGGCAAAGCGGCGGCTCACCGTCACGGCGCCCTCGGCGTCAGGCTCGGCCACCAGGGGGCGCAGCGCGGCGACACGGGGGAAGAGGGAGGAGTGAGCGGTGGCCAGCACGTGCACCACCTTGCCCTCGCGGACCAGCACCAGCTTGTCGCCCAGCTGGACCTGCGAGGAGGGGCAGACACCAAGGGCCAGGGGTGGAGGTCAGGGCTGTACAGGTAGGCAGCGTAGAAGCGTTGACGACGGTGCTGCACGGCCGCTGCAAAGCACACTTGACACCACAGCATAGCCCTGCCCTCAACGCCGTCCCGCTCAGCCCACCAGCATGGCGTGCTGGGACCAGAAGGCCTCAGGCTGGCGGGCCACCAGGCGCTCCACCACAGCACGCACGCCAGACTGCGCCAGCAGGGCGCGCTCCTCCGGGCCCATCAGAGCATTCACTGCAGGCAGGGAGGTGTGGGGCCGTACGCGTCAGGTGCCATTGCGACAGGGCGGCGGCAGGGACGCAACGCACGGCATGCCTAGAGCAGGCACTTGCCAGGCACACTGCCAAACGATACTTGGGCCAATCCGACGCCAGCGCAGCCCCGCTACGCTCCATCCACTCCCTGCCCGCCGCTCACCTGTGATGTGCACGCAGCCGGGGCGCAGGTACCCCTCCATCGACTGGCAGGACAACATGTTGACCAAGCTGGCCTTGAGGTCAGCGGGCAGCTGCAGGGAGGAGGGGGGAGGAGCACCTTGCAATGCTGTCTGCCGCGCGCCACCAAAGGCAGCAAGCAGGTGGACCGAAAGCAGGTATTAGGAGGAGCTGTGCGGGCAGGCGTCCCCACACAGCGCTCTTGTGCATGCCACCAGGGGGAGCTTGCAAAGCAAGGACCCGGCATCGCACCTGTGCGGGGGTGCAGTTGAAGAGCTTGGCTGAGAAGCGGACCAGCTTTTCCTCGGGCACGTAAGTGACCTGCGCAGGAGTTGGGCAGGGCAGGGGTGCTGTTTGGTGCAAACAGAACAACAGGCTCGCCGGCGTTGCGCACTAGATGCCTGGACAGCAATCAGCAGGATGCGAATGACTGCCCAGTGCTGACGGTTGGCACAGTGGCGCAGGGAGCGAGTGCAGGGAGCCATACAGCTGTGGCCACTGGCAGTGCAGCAATGGGGCACACCTGTGCGGAGTCGTAGGACAGCAGGGACAGCGCCTCGTCCAGCACAGACATGCCGGGCAGGGGCAGGGCTGCACGGATGGGTGGGGGGTGCATGCAAACACGATGTGAGTGTGAGAGGGCGGGACAGCAGGCAAGGCCGCAGGCGCAGGCGTGCAGGCAGCCCTTGCGGCCCCCTGCCCACCCCGCACACGCTGCGCCCAACACACTCGCACGCACGCACCTGTGCCAGTGGAGCGGCCGCTGGCGGGGGACTCCACCCGGGTGCCGGCACCGGGCATGCGCATGGCGCCGGGCAGCGGCGGCGGCGGCTGCAGGCCGCCCGAGAAGGGCGTGCCTCCCAGCAGCGGCGCGTTGTAGGCGGGGGCCGCCACCGAGGGCTGCATGGGTGGCGCGGTCAGGTAGGGCGGCAGCGGCTGGGCGGCTGTCAGGGTGTCCGAGGAGGAGGGGGTGGAGTTGATGCTGTAGGTCTGTGGCATGCCGGGTGCCAGCATGGGCGCGGGGGCGGGCCATGTGGAGGAGGGCCCGCCCAGCATGGCGCCAGCGGGCGGGGGGCCCATGGCGCGAGCACCCAGCAGCTCGTTGGTCAACTTGTCCAGCTGGGCCATGTCATCCAGGTCCATGGCAGAGGCGGCATCCAGCTGTGAGCATGGAGGGGAGGCGCGAGAAGAGCGGGTGGGTGGGAGGACATCGAGCCAGGGCAGTGGCAGGGCAGCAGGGCGCAGGCCTGTAGCTGAGTCGAGCAAACGCTAGGCGACCAGCGGTCACCTGCAGGAAGTCGGTGGCGGCCTGGCCTCCCATGCCCTGCACCGCGCCCAAGCCTTCAAGAATGGGGTGGTTGAACACCTGCGGGCATCGGGGCAAAGGTGGGTGCAGAGGTGGGTGAGCGATGCGAGTGGGTGCGCAATGCTCACTCAGGGACACCTGGTGTGTGCACACCTTCCATGCCAGCACGCTGCACAGCACGCAGCATTCACAGCACACAGCGAACACAGCAGGCACAGCGCACCTCATCCAGGAACTCATCGTCCAGCAGCAGGTTCATGCCGGCAGCACCCACAGGAGCGGGGGCAGCCTGGGCCGCATGGCCGCCAGACATGAGCATGTGCCCGCCGCCCAGCAAGCCCTGGGCGGCTGCCTGCGCCTGCGCCTGCGCCGCCGCCTGCGCCTGCATGGCGGCGGCTGCCAGTTGCGCCTCCTGCAGCTGCTGCTGCACCGCCAGCTGCTGCATGAGCGCCGCCGTCTGCGCCTGCTGATCCGCCTCAAACTGAGCGGCGGCCATGGCTGCGGCAGCGGTGCCGCCATGCGACATGGCCATCAGTCCGCCGGAGCTCAGGCCCGGAGCGGTGGTGGTGCCAGCCTCCTTGGTGCCTGCCTGCACGCTGGCGGTGGCAGAGCTGCTGGCTGCGCCACCCTTCTCCTTCACGCTGCCCTCCCGCTCGCTGCCATCAGCGGTGCCGCTGGCAGACTTCTTGATGGCGTAGCCCTGCAGAGGGGTGGGTGTAAGATGTGTTTGATGCAGAATGTCAGGCAGCGAGTGAGTGGGTGGGGGCCAAGCTGCTTTCAATGCCTTGCAATACTTGCAGCCCGCCCAGCCGCCCAGCTCGCCAAGCCGCTTGCCCCCAACCCCCTGCGCCGCCCATCCCCAGCTGCCTCTGCGCGGCAACAGTGCCAGGCACACAGCCACCACTGGCAGTGCAAGGCAGGCAGCACGGCCAGGCCGCACCTGCTTGGCAAGGCGGGCCAGCTTGGGTGCCAGCTGCTCCTCGCTCAGGCCGTACTTCTCAATCAGCAGCTGTGAGGAGGGAGGCATGTGGAGTAGACAGCACAGCAGTCATAGCCAGGAGCAGCAGCAGAGCAACGGTGTGCACACAATGAGAGTGCACGAGGCAGCAGCCGCGACGGCGCCAACAGTCGCAGCAGCTGCACCACCACCCACCCGGCCAGCTGACGCCTCCCAGCAACCGCACCTTCTCGTCAATGGTGCCCGTCTTCTTGAGCATGTGCGCCATCTCGCGCTGGCGCCGCCGCCGCGCGTTGTGCTTGTCCAGGCGAGCGCGGCACGACCGCTTGTCGCCGTCAAAGTCCTCCAGCGGCTGGAACTTGCCGCACTGTACAGGTTCAACAGGGGGCATTTGGGGCGACAGTGGGCTGGCATGCCGTGGAAGCAACTGTTTCAGGCCGCCGCAGCTGGACGAGGGCCAGCAGCGGCAGCAGCATGCATCAGCCCAGCCATGTGCACCCTGCAAGGTGCATGCCACTGCCCCCACCTGCTGGCAGAAGCGGTGCGGGCTGCCATTCTTCTGCACCACGTGCGCCTTCAGATGGAACTCGCAAATCTGCAGCAACAGCGGCCGCGGAGCAGAGGCCTCGGCCATTGCAGGCCGATGGCATGGCAGCCATGCAAGCACAGCGGCGCAACCGACCCAACATGGCCGCGGCAGCGCGAAAGCCCCGGCGGCGGCACAGCGTAGCCTCCTGGTACCATGCCAACTTGTGTGCCCAAACAGCACACCTTGTAGCGAGAGTGGTAGTCCTTGCCGTTGCCCACTGCCATTGAGCAGCCATCCACCTGCACGGGGGCAGCAGCAGGGCGTCGCACAAGGTGGGAAAGGGCGCACGCCGTTGGGGCACATGTGCGCGCGGCCCACCGGCAGGCTGGCGGCAGGCAAGCCCGTCAGGTGTGGTGCAGCGGTGCCTGCCCCAGCCTGCCCCAGCTGGCCTGCACCACCGCCAGGCTAGTATGCAGTTGGGCTGATGCGGAAACCCAAAGCAGTGCTGCCGGTTATCAAGTAATGCCGGGGGCCACAGGCGGCGGAACCGTCGGCGGTACTGTGCGCGCCGGACTGGCTCGACTATCGGCGGAGGGGCATACGGGCTGCGGGCGGCCCGTGCGCCCCATCCAGCCCTTGCACCTGTCGACACCATGCGTGCCAGCAGCCGCCCATGCCCAGCCTGGCCGCCAGGGCCCCCACCGACGCGCAAACGCGCCTACCGCACCTGGCAGCCCTGTTTGGTGGCGGCGGCGTCGCGACCCTTGCGGGCGGCCTTGCCGCCCTGCGGCGCGTCAGCTGGGGTGGCCGTGAGGTTGTGGGCGTCCCATTTCCAGTCCTGGGCCGCCCACACCGCCTCGTCGACGAAGGAGGCCATTGCTCGGCGGCCGTGTGGCCGTCCTGTGCCCGCCGCCCTGCTGCTGGTGATTGGTGCAGGCTAAAGACGCGCGTGGGAGCCTGCGGAGGGGTCAATTGGCACGGCGGCTTGAGCGGGGCGGGGCCTCAAGTGTCCGAGCGCGAGCGGGGCAGGGTGGTGGGCCTCCCAGCCCTGCCAGCGGCTGCCAGACGGCATGTGTTGCAATCCAGCTGGCGCACGGCGCCCCAGGGCCCGCCGGAGGGCAGGACGCCCACAGCGGCGCGAGCCAGCGGGCCCTGCGGCCCTCCCGGCACCGGCTGGCTGCTGTGTGGGTCTGCCAGACGCCCGACAGGGCGAGCGTTCTGCCCCTTGGGGAGGAGGGCTCCCGCGAGCGCGCCCCCGCTTGCCTGTGTCGCTGGGGCGAGCGTGCTGGTTCTGCTGGGTAGGCGCGTAGACGGTGGGCAGAGGCAGGGCGGGCTTCCTGGGGCCCAGCATCGCGGCGATGCCACGGGGGCTTGCATGAAGACGGGAAGCAAAGGCAGCGCCACACAGCCTCCTCACCGATCCCTGCACTGCCTGATCACTGCTGTGCGCCAGGGGAGGCCTGCCGAGCACCGTCTGTCTCCCGCTCCAGTCGAAGGCGAGGAGGGGGGCGCGCAGCGGCTGCCGCGGGCCCCGGGGTGGCGCGCAGGGACACTAGACCCGGCCCAGATCCGTCGATCGCCGCTGCAGGCCACGCCTGGCCCGCCCGCCGCTCACCCGCCGCCTCGCCACCCACCCGCCACCGCTCGCATGCCGCCACACGCTCCTTGTTCTCCTGTGCAGGCTCCCCCGCCGCCATGGCGGACAAGCTGTTTGCCGTGCGCAACACCTTCTACCTGGGGGGCTACCAGTCGTGCATCTCCGAGTGCAGGTGGGTAGGGCGCATGCCCGCCCTGCTGTCGCGTCGCGGGCAGCCCGCCGCTGGCTGCTGAGCACCCTGCCCAGCCCCAACCCCCCAACACCACCCCCACGCTGTGCCCTGCCCTCCTGCCGCAGCGCGGCCACGGGGCTCAGCGATGCGGAGCGCATTGAGCGGGATGTGTACCTCTACCGCTCCTACATCGAGCTGGGCACGTACGACGTGCGTGGGGCAGCAGTTGAAGCAAGCCGTTTGTGCTGCCGCCTCGTCTGCCTGTTGCCGTGACCCACATGTTGCTGCCATGGTCTTCCTTGTGATCTTCTGTGCTGCCACGTGCTGCCAGTCCCCTACCTAGCTCACAGAGCTGCACTGCTGCCGGCTGGTCTCGAGCTGTGGCATGCGCTGACCACCCCACCCATTCACCCCCTCCGCCCCC
>VIYQ01000076.1:0-18013 GCA_009928355.1 Chlorella sp. CH2018
CCCGTTCCCGCCCACCCACCTGGATGATGGATGGGTACAGCGAGTTGAAGTCCAGCAGCAGCACGAAGCGGTCGTACAGCCCCTTCTTGGGCTCCAGCACCAGGCCGCCCGCGTACTGCACAGGTGAAACACAGGCGGGGCAGGTGGGTGCGGATGCGGTGCACGTGGAAGGTGAAAAGCCATGCCACATGAAGCTGAGGCCAGATGGCTGACGCTGAGCCCACGCAGCTGTCCGGAAGCAAACTTTGGTTAGCAGACACAGTGCGGTCCATACAAAATTCATCCCTCTTCGCACCTGCGGACCCTTGGACTTCTTGCCACCGGCCTTCTTGGGTGCGGCGCCCTCCTCCTCGCCCTCCTCCCCCTCCTCGGCTGCCGCCTGCTTGGCCAGCCGCTCCTTCTCCTGTCAAGCAGTGGAGGGAGTGTGCAGCATGTTGTATTAGAGCTGACCCTGCCTGCCCATGTCAGGTTGGCACACGCCACTGGTGGAAACACCGGCACACAACACAACAGCCGGCGCCGCCAGCATCCTCCAGCGCTCACCTTGTTGGACAGCTTGTCGGGCAGCAGGAACTTCTTGTCGTAAAACTCGTGCAGCAGCAGCATCTCGATGCGCTGCGCGCGCTGGCCCAGCAGCGCCTTGCCCCACAGCGAGCCCGAGAGCGAGGCCTGGGCGGGTGACATGGGTGGAATAGCTTGTTGGTGAGTGTGGGAACAGCACGTGGTCAGGCGGAGATGACAGGCGGAAAGCGACAGATGTGAAAAAAAACCTTTCGCTCCCTGGAAGTCCCACAGGCCAGAGGGCTCGCCCGCAGACAGCGAAGCCACAGGTCAACAACCCTGCTCACCAGCTGGCGAGTGAGCGGCAGGACGGAGAGGTAGAAGGCGAGGCCCAGTGCCAGCCAAGCGTCCGACTCAGCGTGGCGCACCAGCTGCAGCAGCTTGGCGGCACTCTCATACTTGGCTGCACAGGGTGAGGTAGGGGGTGCAGGCATTTTGAGGTGAAACCAGTGATGCAGCGCACTGTGTTTGCGGGCCCAGCCTCCGGCGCCAGGCACAGCACAGCACGGCGGCAAAAGTCGGCACCTACCCGGGATGTCGGTGGGTGACAGCTCCGACCGCTCCTGCTTCAGCAGGTTGCGGGCCAGCGTGCTCAGCGTGTAGTCCACCTGCGGGCAGGGCGGGCGAAGAGGGGTCGATTGTCAGAGAGAGGTGCAAACGCAACAACAGGAGGGGCTGGCCGGTGCGCACGCGCGCTACCAAGCAACTGAAGCTGTGGAATTTCCGCCCACCAATCCGGAGCCCAGCATACCTCGTGCACCAGGTCCCGAGCAGCAAGGTAGGTGTCGCACACCAGCCGGCCCGCCACCACTGCAGGGCCAGAAAGGTGGAGTTGTGCACACTCAGGTCAGCTTTTGGGTGGCTGCCAAACCACCAGCATACCAAGGGCCAACAGGGCTCTTGCAAGGCAGCCTACAGGGCCATCCCCAGCAACACATACCGGACAGTGCGCCTGCACCAGCGCCGCCGCCAAACTGGTGGCCGCCGCCGCCCAGGTTGGGGAAGCGGCTGCGCTTCAGGCGGCCCAGGCTGCTCCAGTTGGGCACCTGCATGAGGGACCAATACGGCACGTAAGGCCACACCCAACTGCTACGCACAAACATGCCTGGCAGCTCTGGCACCAATGCTGCCTCGAGAGCCACCCCGCCATGCGGATGCCCCTCCGGAACAATGCCTTGCGTGCATGCCCCTCGGCTGATAGCGTGCCTTGTGGTGCTGCAGGCGGTGCAGCAGGACGTCCAGGTCGAAGGCAGCAAAGTTGTGGCCCACAAACACGTCGGCATCAATCTGGCGCAGCCGCGCCACCAGCATCGTCAGCAGCGCGCGCTCGTTGGGCTGTGGGTGCAAGGCCGGGCACAGATTCGTGTGTCAGCTGCTGCCAGGCACATGCAACTGCTTAGGTGGGGCACCTCACTGTGCACACGCATCGACTTGACAAAGGTACAGCTTGACGGCCTGGCCCCACCTGCATGGACAGCATGGCGCCGCCGTTGCGCCGCCCAATGTCCGACTGATTGGCCTTGCGCACCTCGCCATCAAAGCCTGCATGGGCAGTGTGATCATATCGGCAAAGTTGGTCGGCGCTTCCACTGGCCGCCCATAGCTGCAACTTCAGGCGCAACAAGGATGCGCAAGTTGCAAGCAAGACGCAGCCAGCACCTGCGGGGAAGGGCTGGTTGTCCAGCTTGCGCACGGCGCTGAAGTGGCGCAGGTGCGCTGCGCTGTTCCACTCCTCCTGCTTGCACGTGCAAAGGGAGGGACAGGCTTACTGTACAACGGCTGCAGCGCGGTTCGAGTAAGGCGCCAGCACGGCATGCCAATTTTGCAAACACATACGCTCCGTTCCAATCAGGCAGGCATGTTACCTGTGACATGGGGCCGTCGGTGCGCACGCGCTGCAGGTAGACCACAGAGGCGGCCACCACCTCGTTGGCCGCCGAGCCTGGGCTGAGCACCGTTTTGACATGCACAGCAGCCACAGTGAGCGGCGGCGCCTCCCTGCAAGTAGCAGTAATGGGGCAATGCTATGAGTCTGGACCAACAGCGATTATGTGAGGTGGATATGGAACTGAACAAGTTGACTGGTGGGATGCTGAAGCCGCACAAGAGCAGGGCGGCTGCAGGCCCATTGGCGCACTTGTTGTCTCCCGGGTTGGCAGTGATCGCCTTGTGCGAGTCCACCTCCACCTCCAGCTTGCACCAGGACACCTGTACAGGCCATGCACAGCAGCATTCCAGTGGGTGAAACGCATTGGCATCTGAATGCAACATGGCCCACGGGCAGCAAGTCGCATGCCAGGGCATGAGGAAGCAGCAAACGCGGGGTGCGCCAAATCACACAGTTCGCATTGATTGTTCCCCTCAATGGCTCGCACCTGCGCCTCTGGCGCGATGCGGCGTGGGCGGCGAACCGACAGCCAGCAGGGCCCCATGATGTGGCGCTTGAGCGTGAGCGCCTCCAGCATGCTCTGATTGCAGCCAAAAATGGTGCTGAAGGTGGCGCCCGTCAGGCCCACCGGCAGTGCCGGTTGGGTGGCAGGGTACTTTACCTGCGGTGGGCGAGAACAGTTCAGTTTGATAGAGGTGACTGCACTTCTAACCAGCAGGACGACCAACTTGCCGCTTGGCTGCTTGCTGGGCAAAACCCTGCCCAGCGCCGCCCGCTGCCATCCTGAACACTCCAACTCTCGCCACCACTGGTGCCACCACTGCCCGGCAGCCCACCTTGAGGACCCACTGGGTGCCGTGCGGCACCGCCGTGTTCTCAAATGCGTACTGCCGCTTCACCGGCTTCATGGTCATCTGGGTCACATGGTGCTTGGCCAGCAGCTCGCGCACCTCAGCCTTGACATTGGAGAAGGCTTGCTGGGGGCAGGGATGGGCACAAAGCAGGAACAGGGGATGCACATTGGCGGGTGGCGTCGGGATTGGGAGTCCTCTCCCCCTACTGGATGGCTTTGCTGATGCAGCGGCAGCTCAGAAGGCACGCCTTCTGCCCACAGGCCCGTTGCCCGGCAGCCTCACACCCGCCCGCCGCCCCTCCCTGCTCACGTGCAGCAGCGGGATGAGCTTCTTCTTGGCCGCAGGGTCGCTGGCGGCAGCCGCCTCCAGCTCAGCAATCTCCTCGCTGCCCACCTGCTCGCGCGGCACCACAAACAGGTTGCGCTGCATGCCGCGCACCACAGTGCAGCAGGACAGGTGCTGGCCATTGTGCGGCACCTGCAAGCATGGATGGTTCGGCAGGGGCTCTTTTATTTTTTAAATCAAAGCCAGTCCGTCACAGACGACAGTGCAAGCACAACGGTCATACGGAAAACATGCTGTGCAGGCCCGTCGCGCAGAGTGAGGCTGGCAGCTGCAAAGCTCCATGGCTGCCTGCAGCTGCCAAGCAGGCGAAGCCGCGGCCAGCAGTGAAGGAGCTTGCCTTGCCAAACAGGTAGACCACGCCCGGCTGCGCCAGCTCCTCATGCGCATCTATCAGGTAGAAGGGGCTGCAACGGAAGAGGAACGCACAAGATGTGAGGCAAGCTTGCACACAGCAAGGCGTAGAACGTGTGCTGTGGCACGGCAGGTGGTGTCTGAGTGCCTGGCTTTAGGATGCTTGCCTGGTGCAGCAGTAACATTGCCATGTGAGTACAGATGGTGTGGGATTGCTGTCCCATACATCCCAGCAGCACGCCCACGTTGCATGTAGTGCAGCACACCACGTGCCACATGTCGCCCACTCACAGCTGTCCATCGCTGTCCAGAGGCAGGCTGCCATCATCCTTCCACTCAGGCGCTGCCTCAACCGCCACATCTGCAATCAGGCATTTGGAGGAGCATTCCAGGGGGGCCAGCTCGTCTGCTGGCTGCAACTCTGCTTCACAGCATGGATCAGGAGGAGCATGCACCGTGGCAAGCATGCAAGCAGGCTCCCACCGTTCCCCATAGCGCCTGCTGCCCGCTTCTCACCCGCCCCTTGCTGGCCCTCCTCGCCCTCTCCCTCCTCCTGGTACAGGAGCTGCCAGCCGCTGGCAGGCCCAGAGATGGCAGGCGTCTTGGCCTCGTTGAACACAGGGGCAGGCGTGCGCCAGGGTGTCTTTCCCGCTGCGGCCGCCTGCTGCTTGGCGGCCGCCTCGCCGCCCGGCGTCTCCTGCTGCGCCTGCTGCGCCTGCTGAGGGGCCTGTGGCCGCTCCACATCCTGCTGCGCGCCAGCTGCTGCTGCAGGCTGCTGCTGCTGCTGCTGCTGCCGCTGTGGGGCAGGCGGCTCAGCGTCCTGCATGGGCTCATCATCCAGCCCCACGGCAGGCTCATCATACATGTCCACATCATCCCCAGTCGCCTCCGCCTCCGCCTCGGGCTCTGCTGGCACCAGGACCGCAGGCGGCGTGACTGCTGTGCCGCTGCTCAGCCGGTGTGCCATGGGTGCCTTGGCGGCCGATTGCGCAGCAAAGCTGACAGACTTGGGCGTGCCAGCTGCGGGCCGCGCTGCTGCCGCAGTGGCGGGCTTGCGCACCGGCATGGCGGGCCTGGCAGCTGGCCTGCGCAGTGGGCAGCAGCATGTGTAAGAGCAGCATGCTGTGCAGCACGGGGTGCGGAAGCCCAGGTGCCTGAACAAGCCGCACATGACCACCGCACAAGCCCCAACATGCGCACTTGCTGCTGCCGGCGGCGCCACCGTCCAGGTTGCCCAGGATGTCATCCAGCAGGGCGTCAGCAGAGGCATCGTCTACAGGGGCCTTGGCTGGCTTGGCCTTGGCCTGCGCCGTCTGGAACATCTTCTGCATGCGCGCCCGCGCACCAGGCACCGGCTCGGCGGCCGCCTTACGCTTGGCGCCCGCCGCGCCTGTTGGGTTGGGGTGGGCAGGCAAGACAGGCTGAACAAGTGGCGCTGCTCAAGTAGGCGCGGCAACACAGTGCGAACACCATTACACCTGAGCAGCATGCTGGCACATTGTGCAGCATGCCGCAGCTTCATGCCACCAGGTGGCGCACCTTTCTTGCCCTTGCCCTTGCCACCGCTGCCCTCGCCCTCCACGCCGCCCTGCTCCTCCTCCGCGGTGCCCCAGTCAATCTCCTCGCCCACATCGGCGTAGCCTAGGCCGTCCTCATCAATCACAAAGCCGCCTGCGGGGGCGTCGGGCACGCAGCAGACGGCAACAGGTGGGCCGGAGCGGCGGGCGGCAGGCGGCCGCGCACGGGCCTCCTGCGCACGCCGCTGCACCTGCATCGTCCTGCGATCGCTTGCCCCGATACCTCGCCCCCACGCACCGCCCTCCTCGCGCCGCTTCTGCACCAGCTTGGCATACTCGGCGTCGTCCACCACGTCGTAGACAGCCTCCTCCTCCTTCAGCTCAAAGCGGTCCACCCGCTTGCCACCCGACTTGCGCAGCTCCGCCAGCTCCTGCAGCGCCGACTTGGCCCCCGTCCGGCCGCGGGTGGTGCCGGCGGTCGACCGCCTGGCTCTTCCCTCACCCTCCATGGCGCCAGGAAGGCAGCGCGAATGCGATCGGGGCGCGGCGCGGCACCACACTTTGAATGGGAGCTGACATGGCGGCGCCAGGTTGAGAGGTGCGCTGCCGAGCGCCCTCTGCGCCGCCCGGTTGCAGCCTCATTGCTGCGGCCAACACTTCTCCCGGCCACGAGGCAACTGGAACGTCACATGACAGGGAACAGCCTGCAGCTGCTGCCTCCCAAGGGTGCACAAGCCGCATCGCTGGTCCCAGCTGCCACCGCGCTGCGCCACCCTTGTCGCGTTTGATGCCCATGGCAAAGCAACCGGATGTTTAGCCAGCACCGCAGCACGTGTCCCTTACAGAGACCACGAGCCAAGCTTGTTACAATACCATCTAGAAAGATGCACTACGGTGCTGTGCTGCCGACGCCGTGTTGCTGCACCAGGCCTCAGCCGCGCTCGCTGGTCTTGACTTCCAGGATGCCCACATCGCGCTCCGCCCGCCGCAGCACCTCATTCAGCTTGCCCAGCGCCTCCGTGTACTGTGACAGGATGCCATACATCTGGTCCAGCGCGCCTGCCTCCACCTGGAGGCGACAAAGGGCGCCAGGCAGGGAGAGTTGTTGGCCAGGCTGCTTGGCAGGTGGGTGTGTGCAGGCTGCTTGCTGAGCTTCAACTTGACCAGGGCTCGTAAGGGAGGCGACCTCGGGTGACCGCTATCGGGGTTTGATTCCCAGCCCTCAAGCAAAGCGTTGCCGCAGCCCCAGCCCCACCTGAGCTTCGAGCTCGGGCAGCGCACCGCCGCCGCCGGGAGCGCCTGCACGCAGCCGCGCCGCTGCTGCAAGTGCCTTCACCTTGCCCTGCAGAGGGAGGGGGAGGGGGCGAGGCAGATATGGTAGGAACACAACTCAGCCACCATGCGCAGAAGCACCCCAGCATGTGGGCAAATTAGCGTCCCGCTGCTGCGGTGTCCAAGCTCCAGTTTGCAACATCCAGCCCACCTGCAGCCCGCCACCGTTTGCTGGTGAGGGCGTCAGCGCCGCCTCAATCTCCCCAAGCTGAGCCGCCAGTCGCTGCATGACCTCCTTGGGCGTGGCGCCGCGGTAGCCTACCGCCTGCGCAAACCGGCCCTCCAGTGCGTCCACCTGGGCAGTCGGGGTCGGCAGGTGGGGTCGGGGTTGCGGCCAGGCAGCTGAGCTAAGTTGCACAAGCATCTGCTTCCCTTCACAGCAGCCACCGCAAGGCAGCTACAGTCAGACAGCATGGCGTACACCAACTGCCGGACTCACGTGGCGCAGCACTCGCAACAGCTGGTGGCACAGCTGCACATGCCGCCGCCGCACCGCCTCCAGCTGTTCCCTCAACACCGTCTCCTGCGTTGCACAAAAGGGTTGCAGAAGTGCATACGATCATCAGTGGCCAAGGCACTTGCATCCTAGCCTGCCCCACAGCCAGCGCCTCTGAAGCTGCAGCAACACCGCATGTGTCCTGCAGCGCACCTGCCGGCTGGCCAGCTGCGCCGCCATCTGCCGCAGGCTCTCCAGCCGCTCGCTGTGCTCCTTGATTGCTGCATCCTGGGCCGCTTTCCTGCAGGGGCAAAGTGTGCCAGCCGCAGCCGGTAGCAGGTGGGGTCAATTGCAATGGCTGACGCTCCCCCATGAAGCCTGGCAGACTGCTGTCCCACGCAGCATGCAGCCAGCAACCTGATCTGGCCTTTCCTCCGTGCCCCTCCAAGCCCCTCACCGCGCCAGCAGGTCCTTGAAGCCATGTGCCAGCACGGGCCACAGGTGGTCTGGGTTGTCGGCACCGCCAGCGCG
Organism: Chlorella sp. CH2018; assembly: GCA_009928355.1. Lineage (NCBI taxonomy): Eukaryota > Viridiplantae > Chlorophyta > Trebouxiophyceae > Chlorellales > Chlorellaceae > Chlorella > Chlorella sp. CH2018. Next base: position 7,816 of record VIYQ01000076.1, read on the forward strand.
CTGCAGCGCCTCGCGCCACTGCAGCTCATCCACGCCTGCCGGCTTCACGCGGGCCGCCGGGTTGTCCACCACATTCAGCAGGAGGTGCTGGAAGCGGTACCGCTGGTTGGTGGGCCCTGCCACATAGCTGTCCTTGATGCTCTCCAGCTCGCGAATGGCGCTGAGGTCGGGCGCCGCGGGTGCCGCTCCTGCAAACGCCAGCGGCGCCACCGCCTGCTGCGCCGCCGGCTGCTGCGTGCCAAACAGGCCGCCACCTGCTGGTGCCGAGGCAGCACCAAAGCCAAAGCCACCTGCCGCCGGCGCGGAGGCAGCGCCAAACAGAGAGGGTGTGGAGGCGGGGGCCGCGCCAAACAGGGAGGGCGTGGAGGCTGGTGCCGCCCCGAAGAGCGACGGCTGCGAGGCTGCTGCGCTGGATGCGCCGCCGAACGAGAAGGGCGATGCGGCGGCGGAGCTGGCGGCGCCAAACAGGGCTGCAGGAAGGGAGGATAGCAAGCGTGATAATTTGAGCCTCGGCAGGGTTTGTGATGCAAGCAACCGTGTTGTGCTTCTGCCTGCCAGGCCATCACAGCGGCTAGCACCTGGTGTCGAGGCGGCGCCAAAGGCAGGTGTGGAGGCTGCGCCAAACAGCGGCGTGGACGTTGCTTTGGGCAACGACGGCGTGGCGGCAGCCCCAAACGCCGGTGCACTGCCAAAGCTGAAGCCGGGAGTCTGCATTGCAGATGGCGGGAGCACAGGGTGGGCGCCGCGAGTTGAGCGGGGCGGCAGCCAACCTGCGGCGGCAGTGCTGTGGCCAGCGCCGGCAGGGCGTCTGGCGCGCCGATCGATGGCTCAGCATTCATGCAACGATGCTCGCGTCGTCCACAGCATCCAGGCGCTGCCGACAGCGCGCTCAAGGCAAAGTGCAGCGGGCTGTCGAGCAGCAGGGCGCTCACCGAGGCTCCCGGCGTGGCGCCAAAGCTGAACGCCATGCCGATGTCGCTGCCGGGAGGCCGGCGGCGGCTGCAGGCACTCGAGCGGGCGGCAAGGCCGGGCTGCAAGCCTTCAGGCGTTCCGCCGGGGCGCTGTCAGATTGGATGGGACCCCGATGTCGACGGGCAGGCCCCAGGCAAGCGCACACTGGGGCAGCCCATGTCGCTGCTGTGCTCTGCCAGGCCGCTGACCGCTGCCACTCTCCCTCCCCTTCGCGTGTGGCAGCCCAGTCGACGCAATTGCACCAGACGCCACAGGTGACAGCGTCTCGCGCAGCCAGCCCACGCACCGCCGCCGCTGCCGGCAGTTGACTCGACCTGTTTCTCAAAGCCGCCCATCCGCCCCTGTCCTTCCAGCAAACGTGCAGCAGCATGGCTGAGCCCCCGGCGGAGTGGGAGGCGACAGTGCAGGCGCTGCAGCCGCTGCTGCCCGGCGGCAAGCCGCGCCTGACGGCGGAGCTGCTGGCCCGGCCGCCGTTCAGGCTGCTGCACGATCTCGTGTCGGCAGTCCAGCAGAGTGCAGGCTTCCCAGCCCCCAGCCTGTTCACTGCCGCGGAAATGGAACCCCGCGCCATGGTGAGCAGCAGCATTCTGCGGCACCCACCGCCGTCGAGCATGCCGATGCGCGCATGTCGCCACCTGCTCCCTTGCCCCAAAGATCCGCCAAAGGCTGCCCACGCTTACGGCTCCCGTTCCTGCTGCACCCCATCACTAGGACAAGGAGGCCAAGATCTCCTACCTCACCAAGCTGGTGGAGGCCATAGCTAGCACCCTGGGGGAGCCGGTGCCCGCCCGCCCATCGAAGATTGTGCAGCGGTGGCCACAGGCGGCGGCAAGCGGGGAGGCCCTGCCCAGGGCAGCACCGCCGGCCGGTATGCGCAGCCAGCGGGGCTTGGCGCCCGCTCGTCAACTGACAGCGAGGCGGGCCATGCGGCAGAAGGCACGCCCGTGGTGTTCCAGCGGGTGGACAACCTGCTGCCGGTGCTGGCACGGCGGTGCAGCGAGGCCCGCACCACCCTGGCAGCCGGTGCAGCGCCTGGCAGCCGGTCTGCGCTGGCACTCTGCGAGCAGGTGGCTGGCATTGCGACAGACGCTGCGGTGCTGGCCCACAGCCTGGAGCAGCTGGTGGCTGCAGGCCCAGTGATTGCTGCCGAGGCCGCGGCCTGGCGGGCGGAGGCCGACAAGCTGGCAGCCCGCCTTGTGGAGGAGCAGCAGGCCGAGGCGCGCGCTGCTGCCGCCAGCAGCCGGCGCTTGGCAGACCTGGATGCCCAGCTGGCTGCGGCGCGGCAGCGGACGGCGGCACAGCGCTCATGATACACCTGGAACAATCGTACACTGAGTGATCGCCTGCCTGTGTGCCCACGTATACTGAAAGCAGCCAACTATGTGATTACAGAAGTCTGGTCACTGGCCAAACGGAGATGACTGGCAACTGGGAAAGACAGCGCCTGCCACCTGCGCTGGCCGTGTCGCCCAGCTGGCGGCAGGGCCACAGGACAGGATCGCAGGCTGCGCTGTTTGCACATTAGCGTGATCGCTTCCAGCGCTCTTCACCAAGGCAAGGGGGGCCGGCGAGGAGTGCTGGTGCCCTGCTTCAGAGTGCGCAAGGACCTGGGCCGCTGGCTGCCCTGCATGAATTGCGTCGGTCGAAGGGCGCACTTGGGACGCTGACCTGCTGCAAAGCTGGCCTGTTGACCGCTGGCGGCCTCCGCTCGTCGCCGCCGCTGCGCTGCCGCCACGCTGTTGCAACACACCCAGGCTGCACTGACTTTCCTAGCATGCAGGCCTGCCAGAACCTGCCTCATTGATGGTGCTGGCGCCAGCAGTGCGGATCACGCTTGCCCTGCTGGTCGTCACCGCCTGCGCCACCCTCGTCTCCCGCGCAGGCAAGTTGCATGTGGCGGGCGCTCAGCAGCAGGGCTGCCGCCTATCAGCGGAACAACCTCGTGGCAGGTGGAGCTGCCGGGCTGATGCACGGAACGCGCACCCTGTGAATGATTGCTGGACTGCTGTGTCGCTCAGCTCAGGACGGTTTAGGGTGTCACGCGGGCTGTTCCAACAAGTGCCTTTGAGTGCCATCACCCACCCTGCCCTTCCCTCGCAGTGCGGCGGCAGTCGGCAGTGCAGCAGCCGCGAACGGTCATGAGCGCAGCGACAAGTGGCACTGGTGTGAGCCTAGTGTTTGTCACGGTACCGTCGGCAGACGTTGGCCGCAAGATTGCCAACTCCCTGGTTGAGAACAAGCTGGCGGCATGCGTGAATATCATTTCGGGGCTGGAGTCCATCTACAGCTGGAAGGGCAAGCTTGAGCGCGACGAGGAGCTGTTGCTCAAGGTGCGTGACGCTCTGGCGGCATGGTTGTTGCTGTGCAGCCTCACGGATTGGAAACGGCGAGTGCACGCATGCTGGTGTTGGGGATGTGGCCCAAACCAACCTCGCACGCTCATGCATGCCACGCTCCTGCTGGCCATGCCGCCCCGCAGATCAAAACACGCAAGCAGCTGGTGCCAGAGCTCACCGATCACGTGAAGAGCTTGCATCCATACGATGAGTGTGAGGTGACAGCGGTTGATGTAGCCGGCGGCAGCCCCTCCTACCTGGCCTGGGTGCTGGAGAGCACAAAGGCGGGCTGAGCACTCCCGACTGCCCTGTACCAGTAGTTCTTGACTCCCTCCCTCCCTTTCTGCTGCCCATACTTATGACACACACTCTGCTTCTACTTGTGAATGCTGCCGCCCGCCATGTGAATGCCCAGCGTCGCTTTCATCAGGGCAGAGGCTGCGAGTCGGAGCTTTACAGTGTTTGCATTGTACAAGGGTGCGTGGCAGCAGCGGCTGCTGGCTGCGGCTATGAGTACCCCACACCCGCCGCCTCCTGCGCCTCTAGCTGCGCCGCCGTGTTCTCCACATTTGCCCGGATCTGGGCCAGCCGCTGCCGCGCCCGCTGTATCCGCTGGTACTCGGCTTCAGGGTTGAAGGCGGTGTAGAACTGGAGGCCAGAGGGGGAGCGTGTGAGCAGGGCAGTGATGAGCCAGCAATGGGGGCAAGTTCATGGCACGGCAATAGGGTTGGGCGCACTAGGTCTGCTCAAAAAGGTTGACGGTTTGGCTGCCAATGCATCACAAGCATCAACAGACCTGTGCTAGCTGGCTGGGCGGTGCGGGCCGCGCCGTGTGCGTGGCATAGCGGTTGAAGAAGTCCTCTGTCGGCTGCCACAGCACAATCTCATCGTACACCTCTTGCACCACCTGCAGCGCAGCCAGACAGGGCAGTAGGAGCAAGCATGGAGCTGGGGAAGGGAGGCCTCAAGCTCGTTCACCTGGGACAGCGGGATTTCTAGCTGCAGAGAGTCTGGCTTGGGTGCACAACACACGGCAGCATGTGGTGTGAGCACCGCTTCACAGCGCGCCGCCTCACCGGCTTCTTGGGGTTGGCCGCCCCTGTGTCATCGTACAGCTTCAGCCGATGGTACAGCTCCAGTGGCGCCTCACGGATGTCCTCCTGGGTGCAGCGCAGGGAGGCAGTGGGGCATGAGCGAGTGTATGGGTGTGCAACAGGCAAGCTGCATCAAGTTTGGGCAAGTTGGTAAATTTAACCAACGTCAGCTTGTAGCAATGACAGCTTCAGCAACAGCATGATGATTCTCACCCGGAAATGCACGGTGACAATGATGTCAAACTCGCCCCACCCCACTTCCGTCAGCTCGTATGGTGGCACCTGCATGAGCAAGGCGGCGGAACGAAGTAGCAATGCGTGGCATGGGTTTGAGGCCGCAGCGCCGTACTGCGGGTGTGCATGCGTCATGCACCCCTGCGTGGCAGGCCAATGCCCAAGATAGCATGCACGCTTATCTGCAGCCAAGGTGACTCTCTCGACCCCAAGCCCATCTCAACACAAGGCAGTGCATGCGCGCCCACCTCAACATCGCGCTTGGGGTTCTGGAATGACTCGTGCAGCACAAACGTGACCTACGAAGCGGCAGCGCACAAAGCACATTACACTTAGCAGAGGGCGTGCTGATTTGCAGCATGTCGGCCATAAGTTAACCCAGCAGATCAGGAGCAGCGCCCGGCCGATCGTCGCCGCACGGCGCCGCACGGCCAGGCAGCCCTGAACCTCCGGCACAGCAGCCCATCCCCAAATGCCCCGCACCTTCTTGATCACGTGCTGCAGGTCTTCTCCACTTGGGCTGCGTAGGTACACCGTCCACCGGTGGCTCTGGTACTCGCTAGCCTGCAATGTTGCATGTGCAGGGCAAAGGAGTCGGCAGGAGCAGCAGTGACAGCGGCGGGCAAATACGCAGCTGCACCGCTGCTGCAAGCAGGAGGGCTGGGACATGGCAAGACTGCAGCTCCAGCACAACGTCTGGCATGCTTGTCTGCCCATGGCGACAGCCCTGGACGTGCCATGCAACAGCTACACCAGCATTGTGCTTTGGCAACGGGCACTGGCGGCGGGGTTTGGCAGGGACCGGCCTGTGCCGCTGCGGGCCTCCAAGCCGCCTCTGTGCACGCCACTGACACCAGCTGCGCACCTTCTTGCCAAGGTAGAAGGCGCAGGTGCCCGTGACGACGGGAACGGTGATTGTTCGCCCCTTCATTCGCCGCTCGCCCTGTTTCCCCAGGATGTACTTCTCCTCTTCCGCCGCCATGCTGCTGCCATGCAGGGGCGGGCCCTGCCCTCCTGCTGCTGCTGCCGGCGCGCTGCTCGCAACCCGTTCTGGGCTCTGGTAGAAGTGGTGGCCTGGCTCGAGCCCCCGATGACAAGCTTGTGATCGGCGCGTGCGTGATCTTGCGATCGAATGCAACGGGACAGCCCCCACCGAACGAAATGCCCCCATGCAACCTGCTGTGCCCTGCTGGCTTTGGCTCTTGAGCGGGGGCCTTCTGTTGACAGCAAACTCTGCCTGCACTGACTGTGGATACCAAAGGCTTCTCAACGCTGCGCCCGATGGCCGCCCTGGTGGCCCTGCCCAGCACCAGGTTTGCAGCCTCGCCCATTGCCCCTCAGCCAGCGTGCAACCAGGCAGTGGCCGCACCGCCACGCGCATCTCGTGGCCGGCAGCAACGGCGCCACGCCAGGCAGAGGGCCCAGGCCGCCACCGCCGCCATCGCCGCTGCCATGAGCGCTCAAGCAGCGGGCGTGCTGGGCTCGCTGCAGCAGCTGCCAGACACCTATCGCGGCGTCCTGCTGGACCAATTTGGTGAGTGGGTACATGGGTACAAGGTGCGGGGGCCGAAGCTTCCCAGGGCCTACCCCCTCGCCAATTTGTTCCACCTCGTGCCCGCTGTCGCATGCCCTGCACGTTGGCGAGTAGTCCTGCCCTGCCCTCCCCTGCCAGGTGTGCTGCATGATGGCGAGAAGCCATACCCTGGAGCAATTGAGGCGGTGTCCCAGCTGGCTGAGCGGGGCATGCGCCTCCTCATCATCTCCAACTCCAGCCGGCGTGAGCACACAGGGCACAGGGGTGGCGGACGGGTGTTTTAATTAAGCTGTCAACGTGGCTGCAGGGGAACTGTGCCCCTGTTATGGCGCAGGTTAAAAAGCCAGCTAGCCGCGCACTTGCCCCATAACCGCCGGCCAGCCATCTCCCACTCCCTCCAACCTCTGCAGGCTCCGCCGGTGCGCTGCGTAACCTGGAGCGCATGGGCTTTGATGTGTCGGCCTTTTGTGGAGTGGTCACCAGCGGGGAGTGCACGCATCGCCACCTGACGGAACGGCCCGATGCCTGGTGGCAAGGCCTGGGCCGCCGCTGCCTGCACTTCACGTGGGGCCAGCGAGGGGCCATTTCACTGGAGGGGCTTGGCCTGGAGGTCACCACTGACCCACAGCAGGCTGAGTTCGTCTTGGCGCACGGCACAGAGGCGCTGGGCCGCAGCACCGATGGCAGTGCCGCTGAGCCCTGCAGCCTGGACAGCATGCGGGCGCTGCTGGAGCAGTGCGCGCCGCGCCGGCTGCCACTGGTTGTCGCCAACCCCGATGTGGTGACTGTTGCAGGCAGCGAGCTCAGGTGGGAGGGGCAGGCTTTGACTGTGAGGTCGATTTGCTCTGGTGGCTGCCTTGCACCTCCCATGCATTGTTCCGGCAAAATAGAGCCTCAATATGAGAGCAAGAGGAAGCTCAATGTGCTAGAATCCGTGTCCTTCTTGTGTTCTTTCCCAGGCCCATGCCCGGCACGTTGGCACGGCACTACAGCTCGCTGGGCGGGGAGGTGGTGCTGATGGGGAAGCCGGCGCCAGTCATCTATCGTGAAGCGCTTGCTCAGCTGCAGCTGCCCGCCGAGCAAGTAGTGGCCATTGGTGACAGGTGAGCGTGGCTTGGGTAGGCTGAATTGGGGGGGCGCGGCAGGTCAGCATTCTTTATGGGCTGCACCCTTGCCTGCCCCCACCTGTTTGCCCATCCCCTGCACCGCTGTCTGCAGCTTGGAGCATGACATCGGTGGCGCACAAGCAGCGGGCGTGTCCAGCGTGTTTGTGTTGGGCGGCATTCATGCTGAAGATGTGCAGCTGGCGGCAGCAGCGGCAGGCACGCAACAGCAGCAAAGCGGCGCGGCAGCAGCTGGCGGCTATGCATGGAGCCAGGAGCGGCTGGCGGCTGTGTGCCAGGCGCACGGTGCGGCGCCCACGTTTGTGCTGCCATTCTTCCGCCACTGAAACGGGTCAAATGTTACAGCAGGCAACTGTCCTGCACCAGTATGTCCAGTTTGGTCGTCCGTTGACAAAACAAGACGCAAAAAAGAAGGGGGTAGCTAAGGACGGAGCAGAGCTGCAGTGTTGCATAGCCGCGCTGGGCACAGGCGGACACAGGAAGCGGAAGCAGACTACAGCTGAAGGAATTGGCGCTAGGGAGGCATTGGAGGGGGGTTATCAAGCATTTGGGGACGGCGCCCGAGCATCAGCGGCGTCCATCATTCCTGTACACAGCACGCAGCACAGGGCCGCGTGCCAGTGTCCTCTGTGTCGGAGGCCATCACTCGTTGGAAGTGGGCACCACGCACGCCTCCGACTTCCAGATGTCGCGGTTGTACTACGGGGGTGAAGAGGGTGTTGGTGGGGTTGTTTGGGTGAGCGGGGGATGCTGCAGTGCAGGCTGTTTGCACAAGACTTGACTTGATTCACGCCGTAAACACTCTTGAGTGGCACCGGCTGCAGCGCCACCAGCCAGGCAGCTCAGGTCCGCTGCACCCCCAACCACGGCCAGCGCACCTCGGCAATGGTGCGGTCGGAGGAGAAGAAGCCGGAGCCGGCGGTGGACATGATGGACATATGCGTCCACTTGGCCTGGTCGCGGTACACAGCATCCACACGGTCCTGCGGGCAGCGGGGCAAGCGCAGCAGGGCCATGCCGGGTTAAGGAGGGCTACCAGCGGCATGCCTGAAGGAGATGGGGGAAGCCACGCTTGGCCTTGCCAGCCCCGCAGCGGCTGAGCACCGCACCTGGGTGTCGATGTAGTCAACAAAGTCGTTGGCCAGCAGGTAGTAGTCGGAGTAGGTGATGGAGTCCACCAGCGGGTGGAAGTCTGGGCGGGCAAGGGGTGGGTGGCAGAGGGAGGGCGGACGAGGATGGGTCAGAAAAGGAAACACCTCAACCAGCCAAGTGCATGATTGAGGAGGCGCGCATGGACCCGCCACGGCGGGCCCAGGCAGGCGGCAGCTTGCAGGAGGTGAGTCTGGCAAGGTGACACACCACACGACACCACTTTGTGCACATTATGCACACAGCACGCGCCCGCCCACTCACAGTCGGCCCAGCCAAACTGGCCCGTGCGAATCATGTTGACGACGTGCAGGAAGCGGTCGTCAGGCTTGAACTCGGCACGCTCCTTGCGCAGCTGCAAAGGCCAACCGGGCAGGGAAAGGCGGCAGTTGGTGTGCCAGCAAGCCAGTGGGCGGTTGCAGCTGGGGCCGGCAGCGCCGATAGCCGAAGGCAGCACCACAAGCAAAGGCACAAACCTGCGGCACGCGATCCGCCAGTGCGCCAAAGATGAACATGTTGTCCTGGCCAATCTCCTCCGCAATCTCAATGTTGGCGCCATCCTGTTGGGGGGTTGAGGAAGAGAACGGGGGCATTAGGCTGCAGTCCCAGAGGGCCGCCGGAGCAGTGCAGCCTGAGAAACCGCGCACCGCCACCCCGCACCATGGTGCCGATGATGAGCGCGCCATTCATGGCAAACTTCATGTTGCCCGTGCCGCTGGCCTCCGTGCCCGCGGTGGAGATGTGCTGGCTGCAGCCATGAAGGCGGTGGGGCACAAGTCGTCACGTTTGAGGGCCGTTTGGCAGCAATAGCAGCCGGCCGGCGGTTTAAGGCTCACATGCGTCTGGCGAGGCATCAAAGGAGGTCACAAACAAGCCGTGCTCGTGCTGCCTGCTCGTCCCCACCTGAGCTCGGTGCCGGGGATGATGGTCTCTGCCAAGCTGACGTTGTAGTCGGGCACAAACACCACCTTGAGCAGGTCGCCCACCTCGGGGTCGTTGTTCACCTGCAGGAGCAGGAGAGGAGGGAAGGGGCAACGAGGGAGCGGTGGTGGCGTGGGGCAGCACAAAGGCTGGCCAGAAATGCAGCCAAGCAGAGCACCGATCTGCGCGTGGCACGGCCCTGCCTTCTGTGCCATGCACCCAGTCAGTGCAGCACCAAGCGGCAGGAGGCATGCACACCTTGTCGGCCACCGCCGACACCAGCTTGATGATGCGCTTGGCCATCTCGTAGCCGGGCGCAGCCTGGACAGTCAGGGGAAGGGCAGCAAAGGAGGCATCGGTGGGTCTGCCTGCCAGGTGAATGGCCGCGCACCAGCAGCAGTATGCAAGGAGAACAGGCTTGTGATCCTTGGAGCCCAGCCCAGCCCCAGTGCGCCTTCTTGCAGCACCCCAAGCGTCCTGCAACTTCCGCCCCCAGCCCAGCACCCCTGCCGGCACCCACCTTGCCGCCGATGACGCAGATGCGGGGCACCACATTGCGCCGCTCGCCCGCCGGCATGCGCTTGATGCGGTCGTACCGGTAGATGATGCCCAGAACGTTGAGCAGCTGCCGCTTGTACTGCACAGCAGGAGGGGTGGGCAGCAAGGATGAGGGCATGGTGAGGTTTGCTCAACCTCATAAGGTGCAACTGCCCTGCCTGGAGGGGTGGACACGCACCACAAACCTTGATCACCTCCACACCCAGCTGCATCACAACCGCAGCCCGGAGCGCTGCTGCAGCAATGCCTCCCCCAACAGCCCCCTCCTACAGCCCC
>VIYQ01000080.1:0-34638 GCA_009928355.1 Chlorella sp. CH2018
CAGGCCCCAGCCCTGGCGGCGCGCTGAGCACGCCGCCCCCCTCCCCCTCCCCCTCCTGACCTGCGCCTCCCGGCCTCAGTCCATTTCATGAGGTGCATGCTGCCCACCGCAGCAGCCCGCCAGTGGCCTGTTGTTTTCCACCCTTGGTGGCCCCAGCCGCCTTCCTCAGTGAAGGTTTTCTTCCGCAGCCGACAACTCCAACCCAGTGCCTCACCTTACTACCTGGTTTTGCCGCCCTCCAGCGCGGCCCCGTTGCCCTGCCTTTTCCCGCCCAACCCGGGCCTTGCACCTAACTGTTATTGCCTCACCCCTTTTTGTGCCACCAGCAGGCCTTGAATGTCCTTGCATGCCCCAAAATTCCTTCTCCACCTTCTTTTCCACCTCACAACATATCCCCTTTGACCCTGACTGAAGCACTTGCCACTAATAATGCAGCCGCCTATGCAGCGTCCGGGCGTGACTGCCTTGTAATAACATGTTGCTCACGGTGCATGGATAGGCAGCGGGAGGAACTGGCGAAGAGAGAAAGTTATCATGGAGTTGCCGGCAAGGGGACGAATCAAACAGGGAGATGCAAGATGCAAGGTGGCAGGCGGTTGTTGAGCGGTCGAGGTGCGCCGCCCTACGCAGCGGTCCCGCTGTCGGCTGCCCCTGCCTGCCTGCTACTGCTCCCACTTGGCCAGTGCTGCTGCGCCGCGCGACCGCCACTCCTTCTGGCTCACAGCCAGGCGCGAGTACGAGGGGGAGGCGGCCACCAGTGCGGCGCCCCGCCAGGCACAGAGCACCGGGTCATCGGCCAGGTAGATGCCCAGCTGCGGTGGGATGATGGCAGCGGCAGGGCAGTGTGTGGCGCGGATGGCCAGCTGCGGTCAAATGGGCTCAAGTACCAGCCCCCTGGCCACAGCCTGCATTGCCCAATTGCCTCCCCTGAAAACAGTGCCCCACCTCGTAGTCATCGGGCACCAGCGGCCGCAGCTCCACATACAGCCGCTCTCGGAAGCCGGGGCAGCGCGTCGTGCCGCCTGTGGCAAGTAGGGTTGGAGGTGCGGCATGCCATGTGTGGAGGTGTGGTGGCGGCTTCACATGCGATGTGAGGCAAGAAACGGGCTGCCCATGAGCAAGGTCCTGAGCCACGCCAACCCCATGCATGTAGCAGGGCCGCCTCGGCGCTGCCAAGCCCAGCACCGCCAGCCAGCCCCACCCACCTGTGAGCAGCACGTTGGACCACAGCAGGCCGTGCAGGTGGGGGTGCGCTGCCTGCACCGCCGCCGCTATCGCCTCTGCAATCCCGGCCTCTTCCATGCCAATGTCTGCGGGAGGGCAGCGGGGGAATGGGAGGCAAGGAGGCGGGATGGATGGGAGACCGCGAAGCAGGTTGGACGGGAGGGGAGCATCCGTCAGGCTTGCACACAAGATGCAGTCTGTGCTGCCTCGCAGCCGTCGATACGGTGCGCTGCACAGACATGGTCTGGCCATCACTGCCCAGCCCTCCACGACACACACCACGTATCCCCAGACCCACCCATCACATCTACCCACCTGTGGGGTGGAAGAGCGCCTCCGGCACCATGAACCGCTCGTTGTTGACCAGCAGCACCGGCTGCTTAGGCAGCTGGGGGCCGCCCTGCCGCTGCTGCTGTGCCGCCGCTGCTGCCGCTGCTGCCTCCTCCTCCGTCCGCACGTGGCCCCAGGTGTCGGTGAGGCCATCGGGCAGCACATACTCTCGCCTGCAACGCAGCAGGTAGGAGAGGAGAGCGCGGCAGTGCCAGTCTTCAGCCTGCCGGCGCTTGCACAGCTTGTGGCAGCGTCGGCCCCCATGCCACCATCTGGACCTTCTGCAAACCTCCATCCTGCCTCCTAAGCCAACGCGCCGCACCAACGCCCGGCTCTCACATCTCCCCCGTAAGTTAACCACCTCCTGCGCACCGGAACGGCGACGCACGGCCGCGCGCTGCCCGCAGGTCTGCCGCCGTGTCCTGGCTCACAAAGCACAGCTGCTCCTTGATGTGCTCTAGCAGGTAGGTCTCATCCATCATGTTCACGCTCCTGAGATTTGAAAAGCAGGGCATCACACCCAGGATGAGCGCAGGCTGCGTGGCTGGCTGCCCAATGAAAATGAGCCCCGCCACTCCCAGCTAGGGTGCAACAGCATTACGCCCCATGCCAACCGCAAACATGCGCACACCATCAAGTACAACACTGCCACCACTCGGAAGAAAAAAACTCGCCTGTATGACACCAGCTCCTTCATGAAGTTGGTCAGCGCCTTGCCGCCCAGGTCCACACGCCGGATGGCCGCCGGCAGCACCCGCCAATCGAACACAGGCACCTGCAAGTGCATGGTGGTGCAGCGCCAGAGGTGATTGCGCGCAGCGCCACGCAGCACAGGGGGAGGTCGACGCGCTCACAGCCACAGCAGCAGCGTCCCAGATGGCAGCCGGATGCAGCAGTGGGCCCGCCTCATCCCGCATGTGCGCACCCCACTCACTGCATGCGTGAAGGAGAAGCCCGCATCCACGACCAGGCCACAACCCGCTGCGTGTGCTGGCAGGCCCGGCATCTGCTGTGCGTGCCACCGCAGCGCCAGCGCTGCCGGGGGCGCCATGTAGACGGAGGCAAAGCCCAGCTCATCCAGCGCCATGCGCACCTGCGGCAGGAGTGCAAACAATGCTGCGCATGTGGCTGGGGCACAGCCTTGCCACGCACAGAGCTAGGCTGCATGGCTCCTGCTTGTAGTCCCTCGTGTGCTTCGTGCACGTTGCACAGCCTGAGGGCGCAGCAGGACATGCAAGCGGGTGCTGCAACACCAAGCAAGCAGGCCGGCCAGCAGCAGCAGGAGCAGCAGTGGGTGTGGTGAAGGAGGCAGCAAAGAAGCAGCCGCTCACCGCTGCCTCCCGCAGGGCGGGCAGGTTGAGGTAGGGCTCCGTGAGCACCAGGCCGCACGACGATGCCGACACCCCTCTTAGAAGGCCCTTGAGCGCCCTGCATGCGGGGCGGGCATGGCTGAATTCATGCCGCTGCAGGCTGCCTGCCGCACAGCACAGCGCTGCACAACTGGGCACCCTGTGCCGCGGCTGCAACCAGCTTGCACGCTTTCTGCAGCTGGCCAAAACGGTCGCTCACCGGGCCAGGATTTCGCGCTGCAGGGACCAGTCCACCACATAGCCACGGTCCACCGGCCGCCGCAGGCTCAGCGCCAGCACCTGAGCGGCCAAGAAAAGGGTGTCCAAAGGGTCATGCCCAACAGCATGCATGCAGCGCAAGGCAGGGCAGCATTTGCTCAGCGCGATTGGCACAGCAGGGTGGGATAATTGGTCAGCCACCTCGACAGCGGCCATGCTCACTGCCTGCGCTGTAACTGTGCCGCTGCCATGCACCCTGCAACCCGGCACCAGTGCTCCATTGCACCCCCCTCCGCTCACGTCCTTCATGCCCAGCATCGCCTCGCCCACAAACGTCTGCCGCTCGCCCTTGAGCTTGGCGTTGGCATTGGGGAACACCCTGAACCAAGAGAGGGGGTGGGCAACAGCTTGTCAACGAATCGAGTGGGGCACATGCGTTGCCCAAGCAGCAGCAGAGGGGGAGCGGCAGCAGACAGGCGGCGGCGGCCTGCTGCCTGCCTGCTGCCTGCCTGCCGCCGCTCACTTTGGGGTGTCGGGCTGGCGGGCGCTGCCCATCTTGACGGTGCCGCCTCCCACGTCCATCACCACTACATCCTGCAGCGACATCGCCGCAGAGAGCACGGGAGGCGAGAGGGAGGCCGGCCAGCGGAGCGCGGGTGGGCTGCAAGCGGGCTGTGGTTGTAGCGATCGATTGTACAATGCGTCGATGGATTGCTGGTGCAGTGCAGGCATGCAGAAGGGCACCCAGCCCCCATGCTGCGATTTGCATGGAGCCGTGCAGCGCTGTCGGGGCTGCCGCTAAGCACTCGTGGCTCTGGCAGTAGGTACAAGGTGATCGGCATGACGGCTGAGCAGGAGCAGGTGCGCAGGGCTTGGCCCGGCGGCAAAAGCCTCGCTGCCCTTGCTTGGCGCCGCCCTGCAAGCTGCACGACCACAGTCGACGGCATCTACATCCATTTGTGCGATCGCCCGGCAGGCCAGCTGCCCCTTGCTGTCACTGCCTGCAGCGGCGGCAGCGCCGCTCGAATGCGTATGCCGCTGCCCGTCCGCCACGCCTCTCCGCTCTGCAGATCTTTGTGCTGTGCGTCTGGCTCAAGTTTGCCAGCGTGGCAGACCGGGACGAGGTGCGTTACGGATGAGCATGGCAGGCAGTAGCAGCGCAGCTTAGGAGGTGTGGCAGGGCCCCGGCGCGGCAGCTCGCCCCCTCCAGCCCCGCCCTCTCCTGCGGCTGTGCTGCTCAGGCGTTCGCCTCCTCCTTTCCAACTCCTGCCCAGCCGATCCCACGCTAGCCCTGCCCCTCCTGCCCTAACTGCCCCCGTGGATTTGCAGTTCATCCAAAAGTTCTGGGCGCCGCTGGCTGCGTATGTGAAGGCGCATGAGCACGGCACGCTGGCCTACGAAATCGCCATCGCCGACACCGACCCCCTCAAAATCCAAGTGTTCGAGCGGTGGGTGGGAGCATGCAGCAATGAGTAGCTGAGGATGGTGGACAGGCCGGCAGGCGGGAGGGCGAGTGGGTTGCGGAATGGGTGTGATTGTGAGGCACCCGCCTGTCACAGCGATGCCGCTGGGGTGTAGTGCACGACGACGCATGCCGCATGGTTCACCCGCTGCACTGGCTGCTGCCCGAAACCCACCCAACTGCTGCAGCTACCAGAGCAAGGCCTACTTCACAGACGTGCACCAGACATCGGAGCCCTACCTGGCTTTCAAGGTGCGGGCTACATGTACAGCTGCAGCTGGGGTTGGCCCCCAGGGCTGTCGCTGCGGCTTGGGGCCGCCGCGCGGCTGCATGGGTGGACCTGAACCCGCCCCCTCCTGCCACATGCTCGATCTGGATGCATGCCTCACCCAAGGCCAGTGTTGCCATCTGGTCCTGCAGGCGGCGCAGGCGCCCTGGCGCAAGGAGCATGCGGTGGAGGTGACGGGGCAGAGCTACTTTGAGACTGGCATTGGGCACATGGCGCGGTAGCCAGCTGGCCAGCTGAGCCCCAGCCGCCCAGGCCTCGTTTGCTGCCATTCGGGCATGCTGCGGCATGCTGTTGAGCTGTAATGCTGCGCATGGGGCCTCCAGTGTGACATCCCCATTGAGTATAATGGCCTCAGGTTGTGACTTGCAAATGGAACGCGGTGGCCGCAGGTGCAATTGGGTCTCATCCTTCTTCTCTTCTACATCACCCCGGCTTGCGCAACAACTGGTCCAGGCCAGCCTTTGGCTCGCCAGCCTTTGGCCCCG
Source organism: Chlorella sp. CH2018 (assembly GCA_009928355.1). NCBI lineage: Eukaryota > Viridiplantae > Chlorophyta > Trebouxiophyceae > Chlorellales > Chlorellaceae > Chlorella > Chlorella sp. CH2018. The sequence continues at coordinate 5,359 of VIYQ01000080.1, forward strand.
ATCGGGCGGTGGCGCCGGCGCCAAGTCCAGATCCAGGTGCTGAAACCTGTGTGTGCAGCAGCGCAGGGCACTTCAAACCTTCTTCCCCGCACTTCTACAACCAGCACACAAAAACACTCAAGGCACTGCGCGCCCGCCCTCGACTTTTCGCTCCTCCGTGCCCTTGAGCCCGAGCTGAAGCGTCGGTCGGATCAAGGTTCGGATCCTGCTCTCCCGGTAGCGTAGCCGCATGGGGCGTGACGCTCTGCCAGGCGTGCTTTCACCGCCGCTCGCCGCCACGCCGCCGTCGCCGCTGGTTTTCATTTAATCTGCCCTGTCAAGATCGAACCTGCTTGGCATCGCTTCAGCGGTGGATGCGTTTCGTAAGCACGGCACTTCCCCACCATATCCAGCAGGGCTGTCGACTGCCTGTCCGCAGGGCTGTTTGGTCAGCTGCTGAGAGGTCCGACAGCAACGAGTGACCGAGCTGCACCATGCCTCGTACCGCAAAAGTGCAAGGTGTGTTGCTGCTTGGGCTGCTGCTCCATGCTGCACGGGCAGAGCAGTGCAACCTGTGCCACACTCGACCTCCCAAACTGGCCTGCAGGCATTCTGTGCCTCTTGGCACTCGCAAGCGCTTGCTCGACATCCGCACAGAACGTGACGCTGTGCTGGGGTGCGGAGGGGGGAGGGGAGATGCATAGCAGGCACTTGATCAAGGGGCTCATGAGCCTCCCGCATACGATATGATATGCTGAAAGCGCAGGCGGTGCTGGGGCTGAGCACCCTTCTCCATTGCAGGTGGAGGCTCGTGGGGCCAGCTGGGGAATGGAGAGGCTGCGTATGTTTTGCTGGCGGATTCGTACAACTCCAGCATGCCAGTCGCAGTGCTGGGCGGCCATTCCTTTGTGTCTGTATGCACAGGCTACTACCACTCCTGTGCCTTGACGGCGTTGGGCAAGGCGTGGTGCTGGGGTAAGCAGGGCTTTTGCTCGGGATAGGCTTGAGGGACAGCTGCTTTGGAGGCGGCCAGCTCTCGTGCCTCTAGCAGGTCGTAACTGCGGCCCTGATGTGGCACAACCCGCTTTGCAGGAAGGAACGACTTTGGTCAGCTGGGCAGCGGCGCTTTATCCAACTCGGCTGCACCGGTGGAGGTGGCAGGCGACCACACCTTCCAGTCCATCAGCTGCGGCGATTGGCACAACTGTGGGGTGGACAGCGAGGGGCAGGCGTGGTGCTGGGGTGAGCGTTATCGTATTGTACAACAAGCGGGTGTAAAGCCAGCCAGCCAGCAGCGGGCTCAGGGCGCACTCTCGCCTGCAGGCCAGCCTGTGCGCATGCATGGAGTGTACTTGTTGTCATCATTTGCCCCTGCCCCAACTAGTTGCAGGCCGGAACGTTTATGGGCAGCTTGGCACCGGCAACACTGAAAACTCAAATGTGCCGGTGGCGGCTGCCGGCGGGCACAAGTTTGCGGTCCTGTCTGCCGGCGGGTGGCACACATGCGGCCTCGAGGGCAGCGGGCCAGGACGCGCACAATGCTGGGGTGCGGCTGCAATTGCTTGCGGGTGTAAACCAAGTGCAAATTTGCGGCCTCCGACCCGCACACGCTGAAGGCAGGTAAACCGAATGTGCCTTCGACCTTACCTGTTGGCGTGCGCCTCATGCAGGATGGAATGAGTACGGCCAGCTGGGTGCGGGGCCATTAATGGCCACCAACTACTCGTATGTGCCGGTGGAGGTGGCAGGCGGCCACACCCTCCAGTCCATCTCTGGCGGCTCTTACCATAGCTGCGCCCTAGACGGCCAGGGGCAGGCGTGGTGCTGGGGGTGAGCGGGCTGGCGGCATTGCTGCCGTGCTGGTAACAGACCTGTCATCCGTGCTGATCATTACCGTCTCCCCTACCTGCAGGTGGGGCACCTCTGGCCAGCTTGGCAACGGCGGTGAGGTGGACCAGAGGTCGACAGTGCCTGTTTTGGGTAGTCGCCCCTTTACCTCCATCTCTGCTGGATGGCAGCACACCTGCGCCATGGAATCAAATGGCTCGATGTGGTGCTGGGGGAGCTCCCCTCAAAACGGGCAGGGCACCACAACGCTCAGGCCCGCAGAGGTCGGCGGCGGCATTACGTTTGCTGCCACGAGCGCAGGAGGCAAGCAAACCTGCGGCCTGGACACCTCCAAGTCGGTGTGGTGCTTTGGTGCGTTGTGGGAGTGATGCTGTGGCGTTTGTCAGCAGTGCCTTGCTAAGCCTGAGTTGTGTTGATGGGGCACTGTGCAAGCGGCTGATACAGCTTGGTTTGCAAGACATGTTTGTTTGGAAGGCATGCTCAATCCATGCTGTGCCAAACTTCACTTACTCCCGCGTGCAGGCTACAATGATGACGGCCAGCTGGGGAATGGCGGCTACAAGCCATCAACCACGCCAGTCAAGGTGGTTGGCAGCCACCGTTTCATCTTGCTTGGAGAGTCAATGGGGATGCACACATGTGGCATCGCCGCCACCGAAGCCGGCTCAGGTCAGCCCGCCATGCGCTCGCCACCGCATTGAAACACCGGAGAACTATGCAGACAAGCAATCTGGGGCCTGCATGCCATGCGCAGTGCTGTGGTTGCTAGCAGCTGCTGGTCTGTTGGTCCTGCGATGTCTCACATGAAGGCGTGCGCTCTGCTCGCTCCCCCACCGGCAGATGCCTCCTCGTCCCCCTCGACCTCCCCACCCGCACCCAACGCCCCCTCTTCCTCGTCATCCTCCTCGGTGCCCGTTGGAGCTGTGGTTGGCGGCATTGCTGGAGCTGCAGGTGTGCATGTGTATGTACACGCGTTGCTGCGCCATGCTATGCGCCAGGAGTGTGGCCAGGAGTGTGGCCACGCACGCATGGCGCAGCTTCCACTGGCTGCCCCTCTCTCCTGCCTTTCTGCAGTCGTGGTGGCTGCCCTGTCCTTCTTTGCGCTGCGGCCCGGCAAGGGCTGGCTGCGCCGCAGGCCGCCACCAGCGACCCTGGAGGGAGGCAGTGGCGGCCTAGAAACCCCTGAACTCCTAAGTGCGAAAGAGGTGGCGCTGACCGCCCCTGAACCACAAGCGCTCACCAAGAGTGCTGTGGTTGGCAGCGCCAGCGCGCAGGGCAGCTTGGGCCCGCTGCCCCTGCCCCTGAGCTACATCAGCAGCCAAGGTGCAAGCGTCAGGGATGCAGCCGCAGCGCAGCCTGCATCTGGGCACTCAGCAAGCCTGACGCAAAGGTGAGGTATGGTGAGGTGGACGTGCTAGAGAAAAGCAACAGGGGCGCGCCTTGCCAGCATGCCACAATGCCCTGTCAGCCAATAGGCTCATGCATTACCCGGCTCAACTGCTTGTTTGCCCCCTATCCTGCACCGTTGCAGCTCCCATTCGCAGCCCAGCGATGCCGTGCTGTCGTTCGTCGCCTCTTACTTGGGCACCCATCCCCACACAGCCAGCCAGCCTGTGCCCCAGCTAGCCCACCAGAGCTCTGTCGGCACCGGCAGCAGCGGTGGAGGCGGCGGCGGCGGTCTGCAGATGTGGGAGGTGCAGTGGTCGGAGCTGACCGTCCTGCGCCTGGTGGGCCACGGCTCGTTTGGCTCCGTCTACCTGGCGGAGTGGAACCAGATCCCTGTGGCGGTGAAAGTGCTTGTTGGCAAAGGCAAGCCCACGCGTGCTGTACAGCAGCTAGCAGCTGGCATGGGGCAGCACTTGGGGTGTGGTGGGTGTGGGCCGTTGCCAGCTGCCTGCAGGCCAACTGTTGAAGGCAACGTGCGTACTCTGCACCTGCATCCTGCATCCTGCCGCAGATGACATCAACCGCGGGCAGCTGGAGCTGCCAGAGCGAGTTCTGCGGGACCTACAGGCCGAGGCCGCGGTGATGAGCCGCATGCGCCACCCCAAGTGAGCTGTCTTGGGGCAAGGGGAGCTGCACTTGGGTGGCAGTTAGTACGAGAACATTCCAGGGGGACAGAATGGAACCAACATGAATGATCCTGTATTCCCTTGCCTTGCAGCATTGTCCAGTTCATGGGTCTGGTGGCGGTGCCCCCTGCCCTCATCACAGGTGAGTGCCCCTGGAGAGCGCTGCTGGTAGTGTGGTGCTGCTCCCTCCGCACCTGGCCGTCCTGCCGCCCTGCTGCCCTGCAGAGTACTGCAGCCGGGGCAGCCTGTACGACTGCCTTGCCACTGCTCGCGAGCAGCCGGCTGCCGCCGCCCAGCTGACATGGCCTCGCCGGCTGGCGATGGCCGTTGATGCGGCAGCAGGGCTGTTCTACCTGCACAGGCGGGGCATCCTCCATCGCGACGGTGAGAACCTCTTGAATGGGCTCGCCCCTGCATTAACAATGGGTGGTGTTGCTGAGAATCCTTGTGTTGTTCATGTTTCTGTCACAGTCAAGAGCCCCAACCTGCTCGTGGACGAGCACTGGCGCGTCAAGGTGGCAGGTGCGCATGCGCTGCCGTGCCACGAGGCTTGCCTGCCGTGCTGCTTGCACATGCATGTTCCCGTGTGGCTGTGCGGCACTCGCCCCTCCTCTGTGACCGTCCGCATCCGCTGGAATGCATCCAGACTTCAACCTGTCCAAGCTGCTGGGGGAGGCACGCCCTGAGAGCAGCCTCACCAGCGCTGCGGCCACAAACCCAATCTGGCTGGTGAGCACTGGCGGGTGGCCCGGGCCCTGCAGAGGGCGGGCGCCCAGGAGTCGTCCTGGCAATGTGTTCCTCCATTGCCCGGCCATCACATGCCGCACCAGCATGCCCTGCGCACTGCAGGCTCCTGAAATCCTGGAGGGCGGCAGGGCGACGGCTGCAACCGACGTGTACAGCTTTGGCATGGCGAGTCACTCTGCTGGTGTTGAGGGCGCTGGCAAGCACAGCTAAGGAGATGCTGCACCCATGGGCTGAGCGGTCTGTTGTGCACGGCCTGTCCTGCCCGTACGCAGGTGCTGTTTGAGATGCTGACCTGGCACCTGCCCTGGAGCTTTGCCGACATGACGCCCTTCAAGGTGAGCTACCTGTTAGACATGCTCTAATGAACTTTTTTGGCACAGCCTGTGGGCAAGTGATGGTCTTGCCTCGACCTCACCCTCCCCTGTGCCATGCACACAGATTGGTGCCACGGTCAGGCAGGGCGGGCGGCCAGAGGTGCCGCTGCGCGAGGCGCTGCCTGGCCCCGACACTGCCAGCTGGGCAGGCCTGGACGCCTATGTGGAGCTTATGCGGTAAGAGGGCAGGTCTTGAGCAGCTATCTAGGCATGGCGCACCTCTGGTGTGCTTCAGTCTGATGCTGTCTGTGCAAACAGGACCCCTGATGCGGATTGGAAGTGCAGATGGTGGCAGCTCCACCACTCAGCACATGTCTGCCCACTCCCTGCAGGGCCTGCTGGGCACAGCAGCAAGAACAGCGCCCTTCTTTTGACGAGGTGGTGAGCCGCTTGCGGGAGTTGCTGGCTGAAGCTGCTGGCCGCTGAGGCAGACCCCCCAAATTCGATGCAGAGCAGCGGAGCAACTGTATGAAATTTCTTGTCCAGCTCGTTCGTCCTGCTGTCTTACATGTCATCTGTGATGGCTCATGAATGGCCACAGTACAGACACCTCATCATGCAAGGCGGTCACCGCCGCCAGGCGGTGCGCTGTGGCCTGCCGACTGCTGTTGAAATCCTCCCGTGGCAACCGCTCCTGCTTGCACCACCAGTGGCAACTGGTGGCACAGCTGATGCGACAGCCGGCACGACAGTGGGCTCAAGGCAGGCGCTTGAAGCGAGAGAAGTCAGGTGGCCGCTTGTCCAGGTATGCCTGCCGCCCCTGCAGGCAAAACGGTGGGCCAGCAGGAAGGGCGGCCGTGCGATCAGTGGTGGAGCAGTGAGCAGCCGAGCACAGGACCGCACCCGCCACGGGAGGAGCGTATGGGTCAGAACAGGCACCCCCCCTTGCTTCATCGTCCTCCTGGCTCTGGAGCACAGCAGCCAGATGTGCAGCCGCGCTGTTCAACAGCCCCCTCCCCAGTTCACCACCCGCCCCTCACCTCATTGCCCTCCTCGCTCTGGTAGAACAGCAGCGTGGCGTCGCCGCCCAGCTGCTGGATGCCCGCCTGCCCGTCCTCCGCAGCATTCAGCGCCGACTTGAGCACGCGCAGCGCAGTCGGGCTGTTCTTCAGGATCTCGCGGCACCTAGAGGAGGGATCGAGGTTGGGGGCAGCAGGATGCAGCAGGGAGTCACTGAGAAGCTGCAGGGCGGCAAACTCGCCACCGCTCCGCCTCCCGCTCCACCAGCATCCCCTCCCACACACGCTACTGGCGCGTATCAGGCGGGAGCAGCACCACCAGCAAAGTCGGGCGACCCACCACTGCCGCGTCTCCGCCTCCAGCTCCACACAAGCACACACTTGCAAGCTCACCACTGCCGCATTCCCGCCTCCAGCTCCGCACAATCACACACTTGCACGCTCACCACTGCAGCGTCTCCGCCTCCAGCTCCGCCAGCGGCACCACGGTGTTGACCAGGCCCATGTCCAGCGCCTGCTGTGCGTCGTACAGGCGGGCCAGGAACCACATCTCCCGCGCCTTCTTCTGGCCCACCAGCCGCGCCATCTGTGGGAGGTTGGGGAACAAGCCAAGCAAGTGAGAGGAAGCGCAGCGAGGAGCCACATCTCTTGCACCAACTGCTGGCCCGCCGACTGCGCCAGGTGTGTAATGTGTTGGACGGGATTGAGCAGGGGTGAGAGGAACCTCCAAAGAAGGAGGAGCCGGCAGCCCCAGGTCGATCAGGCTCACCACCTCACAGTCTGTCTCACGGGCTCCCCAGGCACCACCGGCCGCCTGCCTCGTGGGACAAACAGCAGATGCGCCAGCATGGCCGCACCTGCGTGGAGCCGTAGCCGGCGTCAAAGGAGCCGACCTTGGGCCCCGTCTGCCCAAACACCGCGTTGTCGGCGGCAATGGTGAGGTCGCACATCATGTGCAGGATGTGGCCGCCGCCCACCGCGTAGCTGCGGGGAGGGGGCCAGGCAATGCCAGTGGCAAGGTCAGCTAACTTGACATTGCATGTTGAGACGGCAGAAGGTGCGGGCTGCCGCTCACCGCGTAGCTGCAGGGGTGCAGGACTGAAACAGACACACAGCGTTTGGCTGCAGCATTTGGCACGGCAGCAGCACAGGGTGGAGAGGTTCGCAGCCACTGCCCCACAGCTGGCTGCTCACCCTGCCACCATGGCGATGACAGGCTTGGGTAGCCGCCGGATCTGCGGGGCAGGCAAAGGCAGCAAGGCAACGCTGTCACTCCACCGCATCCTCAGTGGCACGCAGCACTTAGCATGCAGGCATGCACTGCAGCTTCCATGGCTGCATGGCCACAAACTGCGCTGCTGCAGCCTGGGTGCGGCAGCCCTGGCGCACAGGCGAGCAGGCAGCACGCCTGCAGCTCCCGCCTGCCAGCACAACCATACCCACAGCTGCACCCGCCTCCCCCTTCCTTCCTTGCCTGCATCTGCAGGTCCAGCACGTTGAGGCGGGGAATGCCATCCGCACCCACATAGCCGCCGGCACCCCGCACGCTCTGGTCGCCGCCGCTGCATGGGAGGGGCTTGTGCAGTGCCTGTGACGATGCCCTGCCCATGCCAGCTGTCATTCCCGCAGCGCCGAGCATGAAGGGCAAGGAGAGGCATGGTTCTGCGTTCCAAGCGCAGCGCAATGCGAGCAGCGGCACACACCTGCAGAAGGCGAGCGGGCCCTCCCCTGTGAGGATGATCACCCCGACCGCTGGGTCCTCTCGCGCATCCGCAAAGCACCACGACATCTCCATGACTGCAGCGTGTCCAGGGCACGTTGAGTGCCAGAACAGGGTCGTTGGGATGTGGGTGGAGGCAGGCCACAAGCAACAGCAGGCGTGCACCGCAGCAATCACGAATGGTGAGTGGAGCGGCGGCAGGGCAACCGCCCTGCCCGCGGACCTGTGCGGGGCGTGAAGGCGTTGCGCTTCTCAGGCCGGTTGATGGTGATCTGCAGTACATGATGCAGGAGAGAGTGAGAGGCTGAGACGCTTGCGTGCATAGCGGAGGATGCAGCAGAAGCACCGTCGGTCGGCCGCCGGCCGCCCTCCGGCGCCCCGACCCACCTTGGCGATGCCCTCCCCCTGGGCCTTCTCGTAGCGCACTTCCCTCATCTGCTCCTTGGCAACGGTATCAATGCGCCGCCAGCGGGCTGGGGCGCGCGAGGCGCTGCCGTGCACCCGCGCATAGCTGCTGGGCCGCCCGGTGGCGGAGGCGTAGCTGGTGCTCGCTTCTGACGATGCCGCGGCCCTGCCGGAGAGCGGCTGCAGCTCCACCTCGCCCGCAGGCGCCCCACCACTTGCGCCCTGCTCGAGCAGGTGCTGGGACAGCACGCTCACTCGTCGGGACACACGCAGGTCCATGGGTGTGCTATTGCAATGCGCCGGGACGGCAACTGCAGCAGGGGTTACCTGGGCCCATCCTGATGGCCACCACCGCTGATGTGGACGCGGCGGCGGCCTGCACCCTGCAAGCCACTCATCGCCTCGCATCCACCGGCCCAGCCTATCAGCAATTACAGGTGGCATCAGGCCCGCGGGCCGGCAGGATTAATGAAAGAAACGAGGAGGCAGTGTTGGTGCGAGGTCATCTGAACAGGAGCGAGTATCGAGCATTTGTTGGGCGATTGGATGTGAAACATGAGCAGAAGGACAAGGAGCAGAGGGGGCAAGGTGCTAATGCAGCAGAGAGGGGAGTACACTTGCTGGGCGTGGTGTGCGCCCGAGTGGGCCAAAAATCCAGAGGGCAGCTGCACGGGGGCTGCATGGGCGGCGCCGCCGCGGGGGCGGCGCGGCGGTCAGGGAAGAGGGCGGCGATCGGGGTCGGACAAATCTGTGGCATCATCAGATCAGATGCCTAGGCTGTACTCTGTGCACTCAGGGAAGGGGGGGCGGGCGCCGCGCAGGCGTCACACGCGGGCTGGGCGGCTCACGCCTCAAAGCCCATGCCGTTGCAGGCCGCGATCCAGACGCGCGAGTCTGCCGCGGCCTGCAGCTCCAGCGCTGCCCCCGCTGCCACAAAGTACACGTCACCGCGCTGCAGGTTGCGCGCCTGGCCGCCAGAGCGCATGCGCAGGCCGCCCTGCTGCACCAGCACCAGCAGCGGGCCGTCTGCCGCTGGCAGCTCCTCGGCCGTGCCCGCAGGTGGCGTGTAGCGCCACAGCTCAAACTCCCTGCAAGGGCAAGGGGTGGGGAGGGGCATTGAGGCGAGAGGCAGAGAGGCGCACCTTCCTTGCATCACCCTTGCCTGCAAACCGACAGCCCTTGCACTCACGCAGGGCAGCCATCTTCAAGCCCCTGCGGCTGGATCCCACCCGCCAGCCCTGCCCTGGCCACAGAACAGCTGCACTGCCTACCTGAAGGGCGGGCGATAGACGGCGAGGTGCGGCGAGGCGGCTGCCTTGGCACCCGTCAGCAGCTCCGGCAGGCCCTGGTCGTAGGTGAGGGAGGAGCAGAGGGCCTCCACATCCCGCATCTTCGGCGTCAAGCCCGCACGGATCACATTGTCTGCGGCAGGGTTGGCAGGGGCAGAACAGCAAGGTAAGGCACATGAATGGGCAGGGGAGACAGCAGTGGCCAGAACTGCACACAGCTGCACATGCCTGGCACACAGCCCTGCACAACGCACAGCCAGCAGGCCTGCTCCTCACCCGAGGTGGCCATGACCTCCACAATCTCTCCGCTGATGTACGCGTGCGGCTCGTTGGCGGGCAGCGCCACCGCCTGGCCTGGCTGCAGGCGCAGGTAGTTGAGGAACCAGGCCGCTAGCACGCCCACGTCGCCAGGGTACTGCGGAGTGGGAAGGGTGGAGGCAGGCAGGTGAGGCATGGTGCAGAGCTGGCCAGAAAGCTGCGCAAGCTGCCAGACAGGCCGGGCAGCGGAGCACCCTGCCCAGCGGTGTAGGCAGCCCAACCACCCGTCACACAAGCAGCCGGGACTGCGCCCTGCCCAGCCCACCTGCAGCTCCAGGCGCAGGCTGAGCAGCTCGCGAGGGCTGAGCTGGCGGCCTGCTGCTGCGTCCGCCTTGAGGCGCTCGCACATGTGGGCCACGTAAGCGGCTGCCCGCTCCGCTGGGCAGGCCATGACCTCGTGGAAGGCGGCCCGCAGCGCGGCGGTGCGCTGCGGCGAGCCATCTGGCGCCGAAGCAGCTGCCCGCAGCGCCTCCACGCCCTGGCTGCCGCAGCACTCGGCCAGCTCGGGGCAGGCCTCCAGCGACTCCAGCAGCTCGGCGTGCGGCACAAAGGCGCACAGCGCCTCAAACTCTGTGATGGCCAGCGCCATCTCCGGCTTGTGGTTGGCATCCTTGTAGATCTGCGGGCAGGGAGTGGAACAGAGAGGGGGAAGGTGGGCAGGTGGATTGGCTGAGCAGCCAGCAGCAGGCAGTGAAGTGGGGTGAGAAAGTGCAGGTGTTACACACAACTTTCTGCATGCAGTCAGCACAGAACAGCCAGGATTGCGGATCAGCTGCAGCAAGAGGCATGCCCGAAATGATGCAAGGGGCAGGATGGCACACGCCGGCTCTCGGACCGGGCCCACATCCCCCCGCCGCCCACCCGCCGATTCAGCACCCACCTCTGGCTTCTCGGCATGCAGCCGCTCCGCCAGCTCCTTGTCGGGGTGGCTCTGTATCGACAGCGCCGTGCCCACGCTGAGCACCTTGAACAGGAAGGGCAGGTCGCAGCCGAAGCGTGGCAGCGCTGCGCCCAGCAGCTCCGGCCGGTCACGCAGCAGCGTCAGCAGCGGCTGCCCCGCGTAGCCATTGTCGGCCAGCAGGGAGGGCCCCGAGGGGTGCGTGCCCATCCTGCGAGACGAGTGGGGATGAGTGGGTGGTGGGCAGGCCGGTGGGCGGGCCACATGCATGGTCGCCGCGGTGTGGTAGTACGGCGGCGTGCGGGGGGCATGTGCGGCGGCGGCGCGGTCGCGGCAGCCAGTAGCAGCAACATGCTTGGCTTCCCGTCTCACCACAGCTCGGCGTACGGCTTGGTGGGGTCCACAGTCTGGCCCGAGGAACCCACCAGCTGGGCCACCTGCGCGGGGAGGGGGGACGGGTACGGTGGTGAGGCAGCGGCACAACCGGCGTGCGGGCGCGGCCAACTGCCACCACGGCGCGCCTCGGGCAGCCAGCCAGGGGCGACCCACCTCCGAGTCCTCGCTGTTCCTGCCCCACGCATACTGCTGCACGGCGCAGTGGAGCCGCTTCAGCGGATTTTGAGGCGCCGCGGCGGGGCGCGGCTCAGGCCGCGCCTCGCAGGCCTCGTCCACGCTGAGGACGCGGGAGGAGCACATGGCGGGCGGGGCGGGGGCGGCTGGTGGCGGCGCGAGCGTCAGTGCTCCTGCAGTCAGCGGCAGCTTGGCGTCGGAACGCTGCTCATAGCTTGCTGGGGCAGCGGAGAGTGAACGATCGGAGGAACGAGGCACCACGAGGCACCGCACGCACTCTTGGAAGGTGCAATGTCAATTGTTGACATGGCGCGCATCCATGGGGGCACCGCGGTTCAAGCCGGCCGGCTCCCCCGGCCCTGTCACACCACTCGCATGCCCTGCAGCCCAACATGTGGGGCTGGGCGGCCCGAAACCTGGCGCCACCCAGCGGCACTCAGGTTGGCTTCAGGTGGGACTCCCAGGCCGCATGGAGCGCCTCCCAGGGCCCTGCAGCCGGGACTCAGGGCCCTGCAGCGGCCGCCGCCCTGCCAAGGTCCGCCGCGCCGCCGCCGCCGCTCCCGCCCATCGCCGCGCCGGCGCCGCCACCCTCGCGCTCCGGCGTAGCCGCGCTGGCGGCCGAGCGTGCTGCACAGCAGCGTGGTGGGCCGCCTCGCGACCCCTTTGCATTTGAAGAGGTGCCGGCTGTGGCGCCGGCGCCGGCGCGGCTGCCACCGCTACAGGCTGCCGCACCTGCCGCACCGGCTGGCACCCAGCAGGGCATGCAGCAGCAGGGCGGCTGGCGGGGACGCAGCACGAGCTTCCTGCTGGGCACCAGCAGCCTGGCGCCTGCTGCCAGCACTGCACCCGCCCACCAGCAGCAGGCCGCCGAGCCCCCAGCTGCACGAGCACAGCAGCGGCCGGCGGCGCGCCCGGTGGCAGCGGCCACCACCGGCGGCTGGCCCTCGGCGCCTGCCCCACCTGCACCTGCACCGGCCCCTGCTGCTATCGCTAAACCTGGCGCAGCAGCACTGCCGCCAGTGAGCTGCACACTATCGCTGGACCGCTACCTGGAATTCTTCCACCTGCTGACCAAGGGCAGCGGGCGGGTGCAGGCGCTGAGCGAGCTGGAGCGCTCGGTGCTCAAAGCCGCTGACCTCAAGCAGGCCAGTAGTAGCAGGGGTGCAACCAACGGCTTGAACTTGATGCAAATATTGCAGGCGTGGTGCTAGGAGCCAGCATGAGCAGGCCACAGCGGTGGCAGCAGGCTGTTGATACTCCGCGCCTAGTTGCGCAGGCATGCCCCCACCCCATTCCATGCGTGGCCCACCCCCATCCATGAACAGGTGCTGCTGGTGAATGGGCTGAATGCCACCAGCAAGAGCAAGAAGGAGATGCTGGACCGCCTGCCGCAGCTGCCGCTGTTTAGTCCGCTGCTGCTGCTGGACCTGCAGGCCGATGGCAGCAGCCCCAGCCAGAACAGAGCCAGTGCTGCCGCTGGCACCGTTCAGCCTCAGCCTCAGGTGCCGCCCATTGGCCAGGAGGCAATGGCAGCGCTGGGCTGGCTGGCGCACACCAGCGCAGCAGCGGCGACCTCCATGGGCGGCGGCAGCTGCTGTGCCCTGCCTCCCGTGCGCATCCAGCTGCCATCTGGCATGCAGGCGCCGACACAAGGATGGGTCCCAGCAGGTGCAGCAGCAGACCAGGCCGCTGTGCCATGCATCCAACAGCCGGGGCCGCTGGTGCCAGCTGCCGCTGCAGCAGCCCCAGTGCTATTGCCTGCACAGCCCGCCGACAGCCAGGCAACCATGGCATCTGCGGGTGCTGCTGCTCAGGCACAGCGGCAGCTGCAGGGCAGCCCAGAGGTGGGCCAGCAGCAGTGGCGTGGGCAGGCCAATGGAGTGCCGCTGCTGGATATGGCAGCGCCCACCCAGCAAGGAGCGGCAGCTGCGGTGGACGCGTCAGCAGTGCCAGTGGAGCAGCAGGGCGCCTCTGCGCCAGAGTGGCTGGTGCAGGGCATTGCCGGTGTGTCGGAGCGCTCCCAGGGCAGCCGTGACATAGTGGAGGGCCGGCAGCTGCTGGGCCGCAGGTGGGTGGGTGGTGAGGGCTTGCTTCATGCACTGACATTGCTGGAGACCCTCTGTGCTGGCCTAGGTCGGTGTTGGTCCGTGCACATGTTGCATTTGCGCTGCTTGCAGCGGATGCTTCAACAGGTCACCACCCACTCACAGCTCTCCTCGCCTCTGATTACCCCTCGCCCCAATCTGCCTCCGCCTCCAACCCTGCTAGGGTGGCGTTTGTGCTGCTGGACGACTTTGAGCAGGACGACCCGCAGGGCATCACCGACGCGCTGGAGGCGGGGGTGCAGGAGGGCCAGTGAGCACCGCTGCCGTCCCTCGGCCCCGTGTTGGCTGGCTGCGCTGTGCTGCACGGCGGCCTTGCTGCTCAGTTGGATGCTGGTGCTCGCCCACATGGTGATCCCCCCTACAAAGCTGCTCCCTCCCTCCCTCCGTCCCTCGCTCCCTTGCAGGGTGGTGGAGCCGGTGGGCGTGGACCACGACGAGGACTGCCCGCCCGGCTGCACCCAGCGCCACGCATTCTTCTACGTGCGGTGAGTGCGTGGTGGGCTGTTGGGGTGGCTTGGGGGGCTGAGATTCAGGCTTGGGTTTGCGCAGCGCCCTGCAGACGCCGCCAGAAGCGTCCTCTCAAGTCGCTAATCCAACCCCTGCCCTTGCAGCGTGCGGGCGAGCCGGTCCACGGCGCCCCCACACCGGCGGGCGGGGCGGCGGCTGGACCTTGTGGTGGACCTGCAGCAAGTGCTGAGGTGTGCTGTGCTGGGCTTTGGTGTTTATCGGCTTTCTGTGCCAAGGTTTGCTCTGGCACATTCTAGCAGCTGCTGACAGCCATGCCCCGCGGCCCAACCCCAACTGCCAACCTGCTGACCCACTGTGATGCAGGCAGCCAGAGCTGAGCTGCCTGCTGGGCTTGGCAGATGAGGAGCTGCAGGACGCCTGGGTGCTGCTGGAGCCGCGGCAGGAGCTGGATGAGCCTCGGGAAGCACAGCAGCCACAGGGGCAGGCGGCACAGCAGCAGGGAAGCGGGTGGCGCACCAAGCGTGGTGCCCAGGCTCCCGCCGCCGCGCCCGCTGCCAAGCGGCGGTAACGCTGGGGAGCTGGCAGGTGGAACGAGCAAGCTGGGGAGACTGGGCTTCATGCATGCTTGATTACGGTGCGCTGCATGGGAGAACGCGGCTGTAACTCTCGGGCAACAGCGGACTGAGAGGTGCCAGTCAAGCAGGTTGGTTGCATGTCTGGGTTCAGCAGGAGGCAGGCTGTGCAACGCAGGTCAAGTCAGGAGTAAACAAAGCCAACATGTTCAGCCTTGGTCGTCAGTCAGTCGCTGTCGTCCAGCCCTTCATCATCCACATATTCGTCCAGCAGCCGGCTCCTCTGCCGCTTGCGCTGCGGCCGCCGCGAGTTCCGCGCCCCCGCAGCCTGCCGCAGCAGAGGGCAGGGCGGACGTGGAGGGGCAATCGGGTTCTGTTCGTGCCAGGAAAGATGCACTATGGGAAGCTGAACCGCGTGACCTCCCAGAATTAGCAACCAATGGCAGCCCAACAGCAATGAACAGCACGCAGGCAACCATTCCTGTCCCTGCTGCAACGTCCCGCACCTTGGCTCGCCCAGGACGGCTCCAGTCCTCATCGTCATCATCCTCTCCCTCGCTCCGCCCCTCCTCCTCAGTTTCCTCTGCCTCCTTCTCAGTTTCCTCTGCCTTCTCCTCACGCTGCTGCTCCTCTGCCGGCTCCTCTGCTGACCTGCGCCCTCGCCCTCGGCCCCGTCCGCTGCCCGGCGGCCGCCCTCGGCCCCGTCCGCTGCCCGGCGGCCGCCCTCGGCCTCGCCCGCTGCCCGGCGGCCGCCCTCGGCCCCGCCCGCTACCGGGCTGCTGGACCTGCCCCTGCTGCGGTGGCGCTGGCGAGAGCGGCTGCTGTGTTGCTGCTGATGGCGGCCGGAACAGCGGCGGTGGCTGCGCCAAACCTGGAGGCGGTGGTAGCGAGGGCGCTTGTGGCGTCAGCACAGCCGCCAGCTGCTGCACCAGCGACCCGCCCTCCAGTAACGAGGCTGCATCATTGGCCGTTGCTGCTGCCGCTGCTGCCGCTGCCGCCGCTGCTGTACGCGGCCCCAGTCCTATTCCCATAGCCGCTACTGCAGCTGGCCCCAGTGCTCCTGCCGCTGCGTGGCTGCCGGGCGCACCGGACATAAGCTGCAAGGCAGCAGCACTGCCCGACAGTGCTGACGCGTACGCCGACATGTCAAAGGCGGGGGCTGTGGCTTGCATCTGCAGGGGCCAACCCAGGCAGAAGGGAAGGGCACACGCTCAGGGGCTGTGCGCACTGGAACCGGGCACAACGGGCAGGCACATGGCTCACACCCAGGTGCGCCTGCTTGCCTGCAGCTGCAGCGCCATGTTGACGAGCGGCTGGAATGTGAGTGCCAGCTGGTGGTTGCCATCCGGGGCGGACAGGTGCTGCGTGATCTGCGCCACGAGCGCGGAGATGGCCGGCCTGCGCAAGAGCGCGGGAGAAGCGGATGGTGGAGGGCGCAGTGAGTGCGGTCTCTGAAAACTGCTGAAACCAAGTACAGCCGGCGTGTGTGCAGGGCTCCTGGCCAAGCTGCAGGCAGCGGCGGGCAGGCGGCGGCAGACTAGCGGTGGCGGCAGGCGGGCAGCTTGCACAAGGCAGCCGAGCTGTGGCCGCTGCTCCTTGTCGCCTCCTCTCACATCAGATTGGGCAGTGAGCCCGCTGAAGCCCCGGAGTGCGCCTGGCCAACCCCCGGCGCCTGGCTGCCGAGCCCTGGCGGGCCTGAGGGTGCTTCCGCTTGCGCATGCTGTCCATCTTCTGAGCCGCCAGCAGCATCGTCATGGTCGCCAGGCCCCGCTGCCGCCCGCTCGACCGCCGCTTGCTGGGCGCCGGCCACTGGAGCCGCCATGCTGGCCCGAAGGTGCACTCCCGCTGCGATCGCAATCGAGGGCAGCGGCGCAAACGGGTGTTGGGGCGAGTTCCGTGGCGCGGGCAAATGCGCAGACCCGCCCCCTCCCCTTCCTGCCCTCCCCTCCAGCAATTCACATCGCATGACACGCACATAGTCCTCAGAGCCAGGCTAGAAGTCAGCCCCGCCGCGCCTTGGACGGCGCCAGACGCAAACGCACGCAGCCTCGCTCTCCCGCCCTTGGAGCCGTGCCAGCGGCGCTGAAAGCAGCCCTCCGACTGTTGCCTCACTCACACCGGCCCGCCAGGCAGCCACCCCACGTCGCCGCCGCGTCGGGAGAGCGGCGGCCTGCCGCCCAGCCCATGAGCGATGGCCACGCTCAAGGACCTGGCGCCTGCGGAAAAGCAAAAGGTGGCCCGCCTCATCAAGCAGGCCGTGGAGAGGGAGGCGGCGATCCGGGAGCTGGAGGCCGCGTTGGCCGAGGCGCGCGCCGTGAGCGCTGCAGCTGCCCCCGACACGCCAGCAGCAGAGGCTGAGCGAGCCGCCGCGCTGGAGGAGCAGAACCGTGCGCTGGCACTGGAGAACACCAGGTGCAGCCTGCTGGTCAGCCGGTGGCAGCTAAAGCGGCAGCTATGCTGTCTGTGGCTGCTGCCCTCAACACGCGTGGCGTGCACCCAGCTGCGGCTCGTCAACTGACTGCTGACCCTGCTACGCCCCACCCATCCATCCTCCTCCCATCTAGCCTGCGGGCCAAGCTGACCCACGCCTTCGACCTGCTGCGCACCTACCAGCACAAGGTGCGGGTGCTGGACGCAACCGTGGCCGTCGCAGGCGCCGCTTCTGTGCACTCATCCCGGCCCGTCACACCGGCGGGCCAGCTGGCGGCCGCTGGGTGCTCTGGCCGCGGCGAGGCATGCGCAGCTGCCACAGCGTGCCAAGGCGTGGATTCACAGCTGCTGGCGGTGCGGCTGGAGTCGCTGGAGGGCAGCGCCTGCAGCACCCACTGCAACGCCGCCGTGCTGTCAACGCCAACGCATGGCAGCAGTGGCACGCAGTTCCATGCACCGGGTGCAGCGTGTTGTGGGCAACTGAGCCCAGTGGCTGAGGGTGGGGCAGAAGGGGCATCACCTGGCTTGGCATCCAGCAGCGCAGCAGCACCCGCGGCAGCGGCAGGGCAGCGGTCTCCGAGCAGCGGCGTGCTGCCTGCTGCCGACAGCGGCCTGCAGCTGGTGCAGCCCGGAGCGCCGGCCCTGCCGCAGCTGAAGACGCTCAAGATGCTGGCCCAGGCGCTGCTGGAGGCACAGGCCGAGGTGGCTGCCAAGCAACAGCAGCAGCAGCAGCAGCAGCAGCAGAACTGGGGCTCAGCGGGGACAGAGGCGCCCGGCGGCCAGGCTGCACCGGCTGCGGCTGGCCACCTGCCGGCGGCCATGGCAATACCGCCGCATGCTCAGCTGGTGTTTGATGCGTCTCTGGGTCCCTGCGGAGGCTTCCTCATCAGCCAGCAGCCTGCCACAGGCTGCGGCTCTGCAGGGCGGTGCTGTGGCGACGCTGCTCCGCCTTCTCAGGCGCACGGCAGGCAGACGGGCATTGCCAGCAGCAACAGCGGCAGCTCTGCTGGGGATGCACACCGCCCGCCTCTAGCAGTGCGTCCTCCGGAGCAAAATTATGGCCTGAACAGCAGCAGTTCAAGGGACAGCGGGCAGTGGGGCAGTGGGGCAGCACGCACAGTGGGCCATTGTGGCAGTGGCGAGTGGTCCGGCAGCTGCAGCTGGGCGGGAGGCAGCTCTCAGCGAGGCTGTGGATCTGCCAGCTTGCGTCCCCTTGACTTTGGCGATGACCTGCTGGCGCTGGTACAGGATGTGGAGAACATTGGGTGGCGGCACGCAGAGCGCGGCCACAGCCGAGCTGGTGCAGGGCATGCCAGCGGGCATTGGAGCGAGCATGGTGTTGGCAGCGGGGCACTGTATGAAGAAAACGACGTGCTTTTGATCCTAGAGCAGCTGTGAGTCTGCACAGACTTTGGCGTGTAACCGGGCAGCCCGTCCCTGCGTGCACGCATCTGCACCGCAGCATGGCCGGCAGGTGCGAGGATGGCGGTCCCGAGGCAGCGCAGGGCGGAGCTCCGCGCCTCGTCTCACTGTCTTCCCGATACCTTGCAGTGACCAGGGGTTGTTTCTAGCACGGCAGCGGCGCAGGGAGGGCGCCTATGGCGCAGCAGCCCGGCTACCCCTTCCAGCCGCCTACCGGCTGGCCCCCGCAGCAGCAGCAACAGTACGTGCAGCAGCAATACTACCCGCAGCAGTATGCGGGGCAGCCCCATCAGCCGCAGGCAGTCGCCGCGCACGCCTGGGCCGCCCAGGGCGCTTGGCAGCAGCCCGGCTACCCCCCGGCCGCGCAGCCCGTGCAGCAACAGGCCTGGCAGCAGCTGCAGCAGCCGCATGTAGCAGCTGGCGGCGGCTGGGCGGCGCCGCCGCCGGCGGCACCCCAGCAGCAGCAGCCTCTCCAGCAGCCAGCGCAGCAGCCACAACCTGGAGGCTACTCTGGACAGCCAGGGGTGCAGGTGCAGCAGCAGCATGCGGCGCCACCACTGCCCCAGGATGCCCCACCGCTGCCGCCAGGCGACCTTTCGCCGGGGGCCTCGCCGCCGCTGCCGCCGCTGCCACCAGCGCCGCCGCTGCCGGAGGGGCCGCCACCGCTGCCGCCTGGGCCTGACCCGCAGCAGCAGCAGCAGCAGTATCCTCCACCGCAGGCTCAGCAGGCTCATTACCAGCCGCAACAGCAGTACCAGCAGCAGCCAATGCAGCAGGCTCAATACCAGCAGCAGCCAATGCAACAGGCTCAATACCAGCAGCAGCCAATGCAGCAGGCTCAATACCAGCAGCCGCCGGCTCAGATGCAGCAGCCGTATCAGCAGCCCGGTTCCGCACAGCCGCAGGCACAGCACGCGCAGTACCAGCCAGCGCAGCAGTATGCCGCACCAGCATATGGCCAGCAGCCGCAGTACGGCACCGCTCCAGCGTACGGCGGCGCACAGGCGCAGCACCCAGGGTATGCCCAGCAGGCAGTGGCATATGGTGGATGGAGCTATGCCCAGCCGCCGCAGCAGCAGTGGCCCGGCCATGCGGCAGCCCACTACCCCCCGCAGCAGCCCATGGCAGCGGCTACGGGCCCTCTACCCACGCCTGGCATGCCCGGCCACCCAGCAGCAGTGGGAGCGCCGCCCACGACGGCCCCTCGCCCGCCCGCGCCCGCTGCTGCCGCCGCGCAGCCGCTGCCGCAGCCCACGGTGGACGCGCTCTCATTGCTGAGCCCTGGGCCCGGCCGCAGCGGCCGGCCCAAACGTATCGCAGTGCTGCTGCGTGGCCTGCCGGGCAGTGGCAAGAGCCACGTGGCGCGGCTGATTCGGGACAAGGAGGTGGCGGCAGGGGGAGAGCCGCCGCGCATCCTGTCCCTGGATGACTACTTCATGACGGTGGGCTGCCTTTTGTGGCATCAGCGCACCGGGCCGACTGCTGCTTGCGGTGGCGTGTGGGTTGCAATGCGTCGAACACCTGTGGCCGCCACTACGCGACTGCCGCCGCCGCTGCTGCTGCTGCTGCTGTCGCCGCTGCCGCTTTGGCTGCATCCGTGAGCGCGCAAGTAATTGTCCTCTGTAACTTTGTGTGCAGGAGGTGGAGAAGGAGGTGGACGATGAGGAGGGCGGCGGCGGCCGCAAGGGCGGTCGCAAGCGCAAGGTTGAAGTGCTGGAGTACCACTACGAGCGTGACATGGAGGGTGGGTACCGCTCATGTGGCAGCATGTGGCGGCCACCGAGCAAAGAGGTGCTGTCCTGCCAAGCTGCCGCCGCTCCCATGCCGCCTGTGCACTATCTGCAGCCTCCAATCTGCAGTAGCCTGCCGCTGCCCTGGCTCACTTCTCCCACCCAACTTGTCCTCCGCCCTCCCACCGCCTGCAGCCTCGTACCTGCGCTCTCTGCTGCGCGCCTTCCAGCGAGCGGCAGAGGAGGCGCGCTTCTCCTTCCTGATTGTGGATGCACCCGCCATTCGGGTGCGCGCTGGTTGGCTCCTGGTTGATGTACACAAGCAGCTTTGCTGGTGCTCCTCATGGTTGCGCTGCAGCAGCTCATCGGCTGCCGTCGGCTTCTCATGTGTCCCACACAGGTGGCGGACTTTAAGGACTTTTGGGCGGCCGCCCAGGCAGCCGGCTACGAGGCGTACGTGGCGGAGCCACCTGAAACCGACCCACAGGTGCGGCTGGGCTGCTCAGCTGCAGTGCTTCCCACCCATGCTGTGATGCCTCCGACCCCCCTGCTGCTGGTGCTGCTATGTGCAGCCAGCCGGGGCTTGCGGCATGGGCGGGTGGGCATGGAGACCTGAAGCAGGGCCGGCTGAACCGACTCCCTGCTGTGCCCAACCCCACCCACACCCACGTACCTGCAGGTCTGCTACGACCGCTGCATCCACGGGCGCAGCAAGGAGGAGGTGTACGGCTTGTCCGCCCTGTTTGAGCCCGCTCCCGGCTGGTGCACGCTGCTCACGCTGGGCCGCCTGCTGGGCAAGGCAGGCAGCAGCGGCCCTGGCGGCGGCAGCGGTGGTAGCACCGGCACGGCTGGCAGCGATGGCATCGCAGAAGTGGACATGGACGAGGATGGCGGCGGTGGCACACCCATGGCAGCCAATGGGAGCGGCAGCGGCAGCGGCGGCGCCATGCGCCAGGGCGGCAGCGGGGAGGAGGATGGAGAAGAGGAGGAGGCTGGGGGCAAAGCTGCCCAGCTGGGCCGCAGCCGCTGGGCTGCCATGGACGACAGCAGCGAGGACGAAGGCACGGCAGCGGCGGCCGCCCGGAAGCGCAAGAAGCTGGGCGGTGCCGGCGGCAGCAGCGGCGGGCTGGGTGTTGATGACTGGCGAGACCTGCTGGCCAGCGGCAAGCAGGCCCTGGCTGGCAAGACCCCCGGCTCCGCCCCTCGCGGCATCCTCAGCAGGGGCAGCGGCGGCAGCAATGGCAACGGCAGCGGCAGGGCTAGCGCCGGCAAGAAGCGCGTGCGCTGGCCGGACGAGGTGCGCGCTGTGGTTGTGCTTGCGATGTGCTGTGCTTGCGTGGCAGGTGCCCAGCACTCTGTGTTGTTGTGTTTTGCAGGCCTGCACTGCTTGCAATCGCACGGCAGAGTGCATTGCTGACCTCCACCTGCACTGGCTGCGCGTTGCCTTCCCTGCAGGCCCCAGGGGCTGGTGAGGAGGAGGAGCAAGGTTTCCGCATCGGCGGCGGCGGCGAGCGGGCAAAGGCGGGGCTGGAGGTGCGCTCCCCATGCTGCCTGCCTAGCATAAATTGTTGACCATGTGCTGGCTGCTGTTCTCTTGCCTTTGGGTGTTGAAGGTTCGGCCATGCCGAGTGGCCAGCGCATGCTCGCCACGGCTGCTCCATGCGCAGGTGCATGCAGTGGATGCTGCGCCTCCTGCCGCCAACTCTCAATGCACCCCTCTGTTGCTCCCCCTTCTCCTGCCGCAGGTGGTGCACGTCCTGCATGGCCTGGGCCCGCCAGCCCAGCTGGAGGACGGCTCTACGGGCGTGGCCCCCCACCCCACTGCCAACTTTGCGGCGGCGGCCAAGGCGGAGCACACCGGCGAAGCAGACCTGTTCAAGCGCCTGCTGCTCAGCCGCGGCGGGCCTCACTAGGGCGCGGCTGAGAGGTTTGGTGGACCACCGAAGCCCTGCATCGGACCACAGCGAAGGGGCGGCTGCGTGGGTCAGGCCGCCTGTGTCTGCCTGGGCCGCACGCCTTTCTTGCTGTTCTGTGCAGGCTGCGCCAACGCAAGCACGGCGCCCCCTTGCTGATGGGGCAAGGCAACATCTGGTGTGCCTGGTGCAGCGGTGTGCATGCCAGCCTCTCCCTGCCGTGCCTGCATTTGCACGCCGCCAGTAACCTTCTGTCGAGGTGTCGCCGGCCCGCGGTGCTCTGGGTACTTGCCTCCCAGGTAAGCTGCTCGCACTGCCTTGAATCATTGGCTGCATTTCCTGAGCTGCTGCTGGGATGCGCTGCTGCTGGCCGTGCTGGGGCGCTAAAGTATGCACGCAACCTGACTGGGCCCAGCCTGACTATTGCTCCTCCCCGCAGGGTCTGCGGGCCGGCTGGCTGCCACAGTTTTTCAGGTACTGCTTTGCTGCTTCCTTTCGCTCGTTTGCTCCTGCCATCTGCCTGCCCTGTACCACTAGACATTTTCACAAGTGATTCAAACACGATTCATTCAATGTAACACATCAGCAAGAATGCAGTTACAACTGGCCGGAATCCTCGGACCGCTGGGCTCGGGAGGACGTGTGCATTGTGGCGGTCACCGGCCGCTGCCGCTGCCGCATTGGCCGCTGCCGCGAGCGCTGCACCCGGGCGCGCCTCTAAAGCCGTGCTCAGGTGTCAGAACGTCTTCTGACCTTGCGCTTCTGGCAACCTTCGCACAGTGTTCAAATTCCGCAGTATGGCTGCTCCCCGCTGGGTTGATGTCACGAGCAATATGTTCATGAGCGATGCCTCGACGCTGTCCCCGCTGTGCCAGCGCGGGGCAGCTCAGCTCTGACTGAGCGCGTTTGCGACCACATTTGCCCCGATCATCCCATCCATCGCGGCCCCTAAACGACTTCCAGCCAGCCATGCACCCCACGAGCAACACTGGAGTGCTGTACCCCACTGGCAGGAGTGAGTTGGGCTCCACCAGGCTTGTCTGCCCTTCTCGACAGACTATAAGCCTATCTAGCGTTTAAAGACGCCTTGCAAGCGGCTCACGCAGCCGTGCCAAGCGGGAAACCTTGCGGGAGCCCCCCCACAAGGGGCGCCGATCCCGGGGGCAGTCCATCGACGGAGCAATGTGGCCCGGGGAGCATGCACGCCGCTTGCGGGGGCTCCTAGGCACCCCGCCCTGCCAGCCGCCGCCGCCGCCTGGCCCCTGCCGCCGCTGGCCTCACCATTAGCTGAGCTGCGGTCACCCCTCTGCTGCCCCTCCGCCTGGCCCCTGCCGCCGCTGGCGTAACCATTAGCTGAGCTGCGGTCACCCCCCTGCTGCCCCTCCGCCTGGCCGCAGGCACCTGCACAGGCATCGCCTACTTCCGTTCCGCCGGCTGCTCCGGCGCCATGCCCTTTGGCTGCTTCATTGGAGACGGCGAAGCGGCGTGCGCCTGGCGGCACAGCCCCGTGGTTAGCGGCCACTTGTTTGTCGACTGCAGCGCAGAGGATGCTGCTGGTGAGCTGGGCTGCAGCGGCATCTACCGACTATGCGGGCACGAGGTACCTGCTGTGGTGGGCAGGCCTTCTGCCTGCAGGCTGCATCCACTAAGTGTGTCCTCCCCACTCAACCATACATGCAGTGGGGCCGCCGCCTGAGGAGCAGGCGGATGCCGCTGCTCCCGCCCCTCAACCGCTCGCAGTTGCACTGCCGCCAGTGGCAAAGGAGGAGGGGCAGCCGGTGCAAGAGATTGGCTCGCCCCGCAGCGTGGCAGACACCCACCACCACACATTCTGAGGACTGCGCTGCTGCCGCTGCTTGAAGCAAGCGGCAGCGGGCGGGGCCAGGGGCCAGAGGGCTCCACCTGCAACAGTCTCCTGTACCATCCATGCGAATGTAATCAGACTGCACTGCAATCTGCGTCCGCTTCCAAGCACCCACCTAACTTGACCGTGCGCTTCCGCCTCCCGCTTTCGGCCAGCTGCTCTTCCCCCACTTCCAGCCACGGTCGTGCCTGTAGCCATCTATGGAACTGCTGCCTCCAAATTCAACACGTTTCTCAGCTTACCTCTTGAAGCTACCCGTTCATTTCAGAGTGCACCAGCCAAGTAACGCACTGCAGCTGAACCGCACGGAGGGCGAAGGCGACGGGTGGGCAGGGGAGTCGTTGCACTGGACCCGGCTGCAGTTGCTTGGCGAGCTCCACGACAGTCAGGCACGCTTCAGACAAGATCTTACAGGTTCAAGTGTGGTTGGGAAGGCACGGCCGACATGTGAGGGTAGGCATCCAGCTGCTGCGGACCCATGGGCAGCGAGCGGCGGCATGCCGCAGCACTGCTGCACAGCGTGACCTGGCGCCGGTGCGCAATGAAGGCGGGGCGCAGTGAGGCTGAATGCGTTTGTTTGCACGAAACTTCTGCATTGCTTTTCAAGCCCCTCTGGCCCCCGAGTGGACCAGTGCGCCGCCGCCGGCTTTCCAGCCCTTCCGAAACAGCTCGGCACCTGCTCGCCATGGCCGCCGCCTCCTCTGAAGCTCGTCTTATCGCGCGGTGAGCCCAGCTCGCGCTGCTCGGCACCGACCATGTGGTGGTTGCAGCGGGCTCGCAGCTCCGTGGCTCCGCGCCAGCGCTTTGGTGTCGCACTGTACCCCGCAAGTGTCGAGCAGCGGTCGGCTACCGGCTGGTGGTTGGGGCAGCAGCGAGGCGCCGACGTCTGGCCGGCCCACCTGCCGCTCCGAGACACAGCTGCCCAGCCACCCCCACGTCTCCCCCCACGCAACCCTTGCAGCTACTTTGGCCACCTGCCACGCGCGGTGGGCCGCGCGGGCAAGAGCACCAGCAGCGCCGCTACAGCCGTGGCCGCAGAGGCGCCTCCCGCTGCCGCCACCACGCCGCTGGCCCGCGCTGCCCACTCTTTCATGGAATCGGCTGGAGCGGCGGCGCTGGCTCCCAGGTGTGCTGTTCTCTAGATGGCTGGCATTGATGCTTCGGGCAAGCAGGATGCCATGACAGGCACAGATGTGTCTGCGGCCGCTCGTGCTGCCGCTCCGCTTGGCCCAGTTGTGCCGCCGGCTTGCCTCCTCTTTCCTCCCTCCCCCACCAGCACCCACCGCCCCTGCTGCTGCCTGCCCCATCACCACCCCTCCTACAGGCCCTTGGCTGTGACGTCCTACATGCCCCCATCGGCACCCATGCCGCGGGTGGGCAAGAACCCATTCCTCTCCTTTGCGGCATCAGCCGTGTGACGCCTCGCTTCGTTGAGCCACGCCGGCAGTGTGGTGCACCGGTTATGCGCTGCTTCTGCCCAGTGCCGGTACTGCAGCGGCACTTGTGCATATCATGGCCATGAGCCAGTCAGCGGCGGGCAGCACATCAGACGTGCCGCTTGATGCGGATCCCAGCCCACCCTGCTGCCCCCGCCCACCCCACCGACCTTCTTCCTTGCCCCCTCTGATGCCATCTGCCGAGCGCTTCAAGCCTTCGTGCGCTGTGAGCCCCAGCCATGCCCCCTGGCATGCCCAGTTTTGACCGCGTTACTTACCAAGTCTAATTCGGCTCGCACATTTTCCCAGCAGTGCGCAGCCCCTATCCAGTCGATTGATCACATCCTGCCTTCCTGCCTGCCTGCCTGCCTGCCTGTCCGTGCCTCCACCTTCCGCGAGTGGCACTGTTTGTGTTGACGAGTGCCCATTGAATGTGCCCGTTCCCCGGATGCCCTGCCCCGCGCGATCTGCCTCGCCGTTTGTCCTTCTTCCCCCTCCTGATCTGTCCTGCCTCCAGCTTGCACATGCTTCATGTTGACGTGCAACCAATCATGTACAACAGAGAACAGCATGTAAGCACGCGCAAACAGCTGCGGCGAATCAAGCTATGTAGAGCAATAGGGCATGCAGGTAGAAGCACTCTACGCTATTCAATGCAACCAATCATTTGCACGCAAACTGTGCTTGTGACAAGCACAGCGGCAGGCAGCGCACAGCTGCGCCCGCCTCATGTTGCCCCGTGCTCTCCTGCAAGTGACACCGCATGCTCAACTGCCATCTCCGCCTCACCATTTCAACTGCCATCTCCATCTCACCCCAACCACGCATCTGGCGGCACAGCTGGCGCAGCAATACCTGCAGACGGCACATGCGGCCTGTCGGCATTCGATAGGCCAATGCTCCAGCAGTTGGTGCATGCAGGCCTAGAACGGCGGAGCCACATGACCGGCAGTGTCGGACACGCAGGAGCCGCCGCCGCCTGCGGCCATCAGACGGGCGAACATTGCGCCAGTTGGCTGCGCCACGTACAGGCAGGTACCTGCCTGCCTGCCTACAAGAGAAAAAACCTGAACAACACTTGTCATGGCAAATGCTGGCCCGCTGGGCCCGCTGGCGCTGCACGCAGCGGCGGCTGCTCATGCTGCTGCCAGCGACTGTCTGGGCTCTGCGGCTTTGCTGGTGCTGTTGCCTTGCCTGGTCTCGTCCATCTTGCGGACCGAGTCGCCTCCCGTGAACTGAGCAGTGTGCACTGATGGACGAGGTGGTGCCCCAGTCGGCTGAGGAGCGCGCGGCGGTCAGCAGCGAACTCCGGCAGCAGACCAAGGCGGCGATACTGGCAGGTGGGCCGCTGGAGCGGAGAATCGCCCGCCCCGTTTTAGTTCAATTGCACTGCCCACTCTGAGTCGCCTTGCTCTCGCCCTACGTGTGCTTCGTCCCTGGAGCCTGCCGGCCGCGGCCTATTTGCTGCCGTCCAACGCTGCCGCCCGACCCCACCGCCGCCCGACCCCGCCGCCCCCGACGCAGGCCGCCTCGAGGAGGCCGAGCGCCTGCAGCTGGCAGAAATCAATTTCGCTTCGCGGTGCGAGCTGCAGGACGCGCGCCTCGACAAGGACACGCCTCCAGGTGGGGATGGCGGTGTCTCCACGCCCACGCTGCCGCTGCTGTTGCTGCTCCGCCGCCACTGTGCTGCTGGCGCTGCCACGAATCACCTGCTGCCCCCACACTGAGGCATGTTTTGTGTTGACACCTCTTCCCTGCAGACGAGCTTGCTTTGTTGGAGGAGAACGTGCGCGTCACTGGCGTTGGGCTCCAGAAGCTGGCGGCAGCGGCGCGAGGCGAGCGCTAGATGGCGGCGGCCCGCGCTGCGCTGCGCTGCGGTGCACGGCGATGTCACAGCGCGGTGCCCGCACAGCGTGCCGCCACCCAACACGTTTCCAGATCCCCACTGCGCCGGCACGCCTGCTGCTGTGATATATTTTGTGCATGTCTAGAGGACTCGTGTGACTGCCTGGGCATCGAGCAGAGCGCACTCAATGCATTCACTGGGGCACGCACCAAGCCAGCCAACTTAGGCAGGGCAAGCCAGGGCAGAGGGGGGCAGGGTGCACCAAATCACGCAGCGTGTCACCCACCAACCAATCACAGCCCTGCCTGCTTGCATTCATCCCCTCACTGCAGCTGGCGGCGCACAATCGCTCGGTGCTGAAGAAGATGTTCCTCGGCAGCGTGAGCGACTACTGCGTCACGCACTCCAAGCGGCCGGTGCTGCTGCTGCACCCGCACCACTCCGTGGTGCAGTGAGGCAGCCGCTGCGGGGGCCCGCTGCTGCCACTGCTGCAGCTGCTGCGGCTGCTGCTGCTACTGCTGCACCCGCACCACTCGGCGCTGCGCTAAGGGGTCCCGGCTCGGCAGCTGTTTTGCAGTTGTGCGGTCCTGCCAGGGCTGCTGCAGCTTCTGCGTTTCGTGCTGGCCCTCGTTTGCTGAGCATGCAAACCGCTGTCATCAGTCACAGCCCTACTAGACCACTCTTGACCCAGCATCGCTCGCTGCTGCGGCGAGAGCCCCGTTTGCACCCCTTGACAACTCCCGGGGTTCGGTCGGCCTCTCCGCAAGTAAAAGTAAACATGTACAGCGAGAAAAGTAATCGGCTGGAGGAGCGGCACCGGCCCCCAGGTGTGCTGCTCTCCAGATGACTGGCACGCATGCCGCGGCCAAGCTCAATGCCGCGCCAGGCACAGATGTGTCTGCTACAGTTCATGGCCTCACTGCTTGGCCCACTTGTGCCGCCGGCTTACCTGCCCAGTCAGTTGATCATCATACCTGCCTGCCTGCCTACCTGCCTGCCTGCCTGTCCGTGCCTCCACCTTCCGCGAGTGGCACTGTTTGTGTTGACGAGTGCCCATTGAATGTGCCCGTTCCCCGGATGCCCTGCCCCGCGCGATCTGCCTCGCCGTTTGTCCTTCTTCCCCCTCCTGATCTGTCCTGCCTCCAGCTTGCACATGCTTCATGTTGACGTGCAACCAATCATGTACAACAGAGAACAGCATGTAAGCACGCGCAAACAGCTGCGGCGAATCAAGCTATGTAGAGCAATAGGGCATGCAGGTAGAAGCACTCTACGCTATTCAATGCAACCAATCATGTGCACGCACATGCGCCTGGCAAGCATCGTCTCCC
Source organism: Chlorella sp. CH2018 (assembly GCA_009928355.1). Lineage (NCBI taxonomy): Eukaryota > Viridiplantae > Chlorophyta > Trebouxiophyceae > Chlorellales > Chlorellaceae > Chlorella > Chlorella sp. CH2018. The sequence continues at coordinate 33,655 of VIYQ01000080.1, forward strand.
TCATGGCTGCGGCTCACTGGCGGTGTGCGCCACCACCTCCACCCTGGCGCGCAGCACGAGCCGGTCTCCCAGCAAGTATCCATTGGACGGGCTGTACAGCTGCTCAGCCGAAGCAAATCTATTGGAGCCGTAGCCAGACCCGGGAATGGGCTTAAACGCCTTGGGAGTCTCCTTCTCCACTTGCACGTCTTGCTTGCTGGCGCCCTGGTCCACGAGTGTGATGGTGTACCTTGCAGTAAAGCCTCCGACCCGGGGGCAGAGGAACACTGGAGAGCACAGGGGGCAGCAAAGCTGTCTGGAGGATGAATCGAGCACCCCATGCAATTTGCGTGCGGGCGCCGGCGCCGCTTCCAGACTGGCATGCTGCAGTCGATTTGGGATTCTCGCGCTGTGGCTGGCACTCTGCACTCACCCGACAAATGGCCGGCAGCTTCCTCCGTGTCCCCTCCGGGGAAGATTCGGAAGCGCCACTCCACCCCACCGGCCCAGAAGTAGGGTGAGTACGTGTTCTCCCCGCGCACAGCTGGCAGCTGCGAATAGCGTTCCACGGTCCACTGGAAGCTGCCGTGCTGGGCTGACGCCTCCAGTGCCTCCACCGCTGCGGCCGGGCTGGTCTCCAGCACACGCGGGGCGCCCGTGGGCCCGCAGCCTGCCGCCAGCAGGCCCACCAGCGTGCTGAGCGTGCTGTGGTTGCACCCAGCCAGCTCTGCTGCAGCGCTGAAGGAGGACGCCAGGCTGCCCGCAACGCACGCCAGCCGGTGCGCCACCTCGGTAAGGCAGCGCATCCTCAGCTCTGGCAGGCAGCACTGCTCCGCCGCCTCCGCCCATTCAAGCAGCTCGGCCTGTGGGGCGGCGGGGCCCACACAATCTGCAGTTGCGTGTGGGCAGGCAAGTGAGTTATAGCAGGGGCTTGCAGCCAGTGCCAGGCCCATTGAGCACTGTCCCAAACCCAGTGCAGGGCTGCTGCCCCTGCACCCACCCAAC
>VIYQ01000082.1:0-15106 GCA_009928355.1 Chlorella sp. CH2018
CCCCCGGCCATACCGCGTATGGGCCCCCCCGTCCCCCGCCCCACTCACTGGTCGTAGTGCACAATCTCCTCCAGGCTGGGCGCCTCCACCAGCTCCTTGCGGTGTGCCTCGCAGCACTCCTCCGCCAGCCGCACAATGTCCAGGTAGTGGATGCGCTCCTGGATGAACAGCTCCACAGCCTGCAGAGGCAGGGGAGGGAGGGGAGGAGGGGAGGGGTGGGATGCGGTGATTGTCGAGGGGCACCATGGGGCCCAGCAAAGGCTTGATAGTGGTGGCAACAAGCCATGGTCCAGCGAGCACGGCACTTGTTGACATCAACTGCTCAGCTGGCGCTGCCATGCCGTCCACTCGCCCCTGCCCGCCCACCTGCTCGTTGGCGGCGCTCATGACGCCGGTCATGGTGCCACCTGCGCGCCCCGCCGCGTATGCCAGCTTCATGGACGGGTACTTGGCATGGTCGGGCTGCCTGCGGGGGTGGAGTTGCAGGGACATGGAGAGGCAGGGGGAGTGAGGGTCCCAACCTCCAGACGATGGCGCGCCCAGTGTAGTGGCAAACCCGCGGGCGTCCTGTCCCACCCAGCACGCCACCCGCCGCCTGCCGCCTCCCTCGCCTGAAGGTGAGGTCGCCCATCTTCACAAAGTCGAGGCGCGGCCACGTCTGCTCGCTGCACTGCACACGTGCCGGCCAGCTCATGGTGTACAGGATGGGCAGCCGCATGTCGGGCCAGCCCAGCTGTGCCAGCACACTCGAGTCGGCCGTCTCCACCATGGAGTGGATGATGGACTGGGGGTGGATCACTGCACCAGGTGGGGCGTAAGGGGGGAGGGGATGTGGTGAGGCTGAGGGATGGGGTGAATTGGACGGGTGGGTTTGAGCAGGCGGGGTGGGGATGGATGGGCTGCCGCACCAGTGCATCCAGAGGCCATGACTGGCGGCCAAGGTGCAGTCCAGCTCCCACACCTTGTCCATTCCACGCCCAGCATGCACGCACCAATTTCGATGTTGTCGTAGTTGGCACCAAACAGGTAGTGCGCCTCAATCACCTCCAGACCCTTGTTCATCAGCGTGGCTGCGGCAGGCGGCAGGGGCGGCAGGGAGCTGTGGCCGTCGGCTAGCTGCGCTCCCCAACAACGCTGCACTGGCAACCATCATGGCCTTCCTCTGGCACAAGCAGCACACCCGAGTCGATGGTGATCTTCTTGCCCATGGACCAGTTGGGGTGCTTCAGCGCGTCGGCAACAGTCACTGTACAGGGGGTGGGCGGCAGCTCGTGGCAATCGGAACTATAAAGTGCCCAGCTTGCCGGTGCCTGCATGAATCTGCATCCTTGAATCCGACCAGCTGCTGGCTCACCACTGCTGCACATCCGACTCATCCATTTGTGCAATCCCTGCCCTGTCCTGGCCGCCTTACCATGCGCCAGCTTCTCCACCGGCAGGTCGCGGAAGGCGCCGCCCGAGGCGGTGAGGATGATGCGCCGCATGCCGCCCTCGGGCAGGCCCTGGCACAGAAGTAACGGGGGTGGGGTGCAGGCAAGTTGGATGCAGGAGCAAGGCTGCCACAGCACGCGTGCGAGGCACTGCAGCAGCCAACAGCTAGGCCTCCCAGTTTTTTTTTCCGTGCTGCCAGCACCTCACAGCCAGCAACCTGGCCTGCCCCAAGCACCCCCTACCTCACCTGCAGGCACTGGAAGATGGCGCTGTGCTCCGAGTCGGCGGGCAGGATGTGCACGCCATGCTCCTTGGCAAGCGGCAGCACGAAGGGGCCGCCCGCAATCAGGGTCTCCTTGTTGGCCAGGCAGATGTCCTTGCCTGGGTGAAGTGGCGTGGGGTGGGAAGGTGCGGGTGTGGAGGAGGAGGGGAGGCAGCCATTGCACAGAGCGCTAACAAGCTGCCGAATGACATCCGGCACAGCAGTTCAGCGCGTTGACTTCCTGACGGGTCTGCCAATTCCTGCTGCTCCACTCACCGGCCTTGATGGCCGCCACAGTGGGCTTGAGGCCCGCGCAGCCCACAATGCCAGTCACACAGGCATCAGCCTCGGCATGTGCCGCCACTGCAGCAGGAGGGGTGCTACAAGGTGTGTTCAACGCCAGCCATCTGTTGGGCACCACCTGCTCCTGCTGCCTACCAACCTTTGCGCCTGGAGACTGGCCTTGCTGCCACTGAGCACCGCAACACACCGCTTGCATACAGCCTGTCTGTCTGCAGCCCGGCCTGCCCACCTGCGCAGATGCCCTCCTCGCCCACCAGCACCTCGGGCTGGCGGGGCGCATCCTTGATCAGCTCCTTCAGCTCAGCAGCCTTGGCGCCGTCACGCACGCTCACCAGCGCGGGCTGGAACTGCTTGACCTGCGTGGAATGAGAGAGTGGGCGGGACCAGCGGGTTGACAAAGAGTGCAGCTCGGGAGGCGTTGCAAGCCAGGGCATTGCCCCTGCAGCGCAGCACTCGGCAGAGCTAAGGGTAGCGCACGCATGCGCCTCCGCCCCTCTCTGCAAGCTCCAGCATTGCCCACGCGCCTACCACCCACCACATCCCTGCCTCCTGCTCCGCCTACCTGCTCTGCCAGCAGCTCCACGTTGCCGCCCGCCGCCAGCGCCGTCACCGCAAACTTGTCGGGGTGCTCCGCCACAATGTCCAGCGTCTGGGTGCCGATGGAGCCGGTGGAGCCCAGCAGCGAGAACTTCTGCTTGCAGGCAGCGTGCAGAAAGGCAGACGACGTTGGTAAGGTTGTGGGTTGAAGAAGAGGTGGCGTGAAGGTGGTCGAAACACCAGGGCGGTGCCGGGCGGCGGCTGCCATGCGTCCGCCCACCACCCTCAAGCCTCCAGACATCAGACCTAATGCCTGCAAGCATGTACACAAGCTGACGACCCCTGGCAGCAGCACGATCAGCAGCACCAGCGCACCTTGGGGCCGTCGCTCTGGGGCAGCGTCTCGGGCACGGGCACACGGCCCGGCCACGCCGGCGGCACGGTGAAGCCCGCCGCCTGCACCAGCACCTGCTGCCGCCGGGCCGCCCGGCTCTTGCCGGCGCGGCCCACCGCCACCTGCTGTCCGCACAGAGCCTGCTGCATCCTCCTGTTGGGGGCGCTCGGACGGTGAGCAGAAACGAGCGTGCACCCCGGGCGCTCTGGCGGCGTCCCAAAATGCTACAGGCAACTGCGAGTCAGTGGGCAACGCCAATGCGCGTTGCCAGCACCTTTGTGGGCGGCCCTCACCCGATGACCCCATGCAGGCGCCGCTTGAGAGCGCGTCTCCCGGCGTTGGGGAACATCGTGCTGATTGCACGAGTGATGCTGTACACCTGCACCCGCCACTGAGCCCTTCCAAGCTCCCCCCGTTCAACTGGAAACCCCACCATCCGGCGCGCGCTCCCTCAGCCCGCCTGCCTGGCCGTGGCGGGCACTGCAGCCTGTCGGCAGCTGATCAAAGTCATCGCTGCCGCCGCGGCGCTCCAGCGGCTGCACCGCCGCCAGGCTGTGCAGCTCAGCTCGGCGCTCGTCAGTCGGAAGGATGGCAGCCGACCCGCCCACCACGCTGCTGGCTCTGGACCAGGACAGCCTTATCCGCGTGCTCACCTTCTGCTCCGTCCGTGACGTGCTGGCGCTGGGCTGCGCCTGCAAGCAGCTGAGCGAGGCGCTCAAGGTGGGCGGGGAGCGCAGCGGCAGGTGCAGCTGCTGCCCGCTACCTGCCTGCCCACTCAAATGGCCTGTAACTCAAGTGAGTGTTGAACCTATGCATCCGTCCTGAAAAGCTTACCATGTCCACATCCACCCACCACAGGACGACCTGCTGTGGCGCCAACTGGCGGAACAGAAGTGGGGGCCCAGGGTGCGGCAGCTGGCACGTGTGGAGCCGGGCGGCTGGTCCGCCTGGACGCGCCACCGCCTGAGCGCCACCAGCAGCCCGCTGTCGCCGCTGGACCTGGTGCAGGTGGGTGCCGCAGTGCAGGAGGAGGGGGCGTGCTGCAAACGCCATTCATCGGGGTTCTATGCATGTGCGGCCGTGCATTGCTTCTCTCAGCTCCCTGAAGCTTCCTGCCCGCCTCCCCTCCCACGGGTGTCACTCGGCGCAGGAGCACTACCAGGACTGCCCCTTCCAGCACATGCTAGCCTGCGCCTTCTGCTCCCGCACCACCGGCGGTGAGTGGCAGGCCGGCTGCGGTGGGCTGGGTTGCTCACATGATAGTCAACGAGCAGGCGTGCGTGGTTGCAGCAGCGGAACATCCTGCAATTGTGTTTCATGGCCTCCCTGCTTCACTACATTGTTGTTTCCCCTGCAGGCCCCAAGGTGCGGGAGGCCATCCGCTCCTTTTTGGAGCACTGGCCCACGCCCTCCGCCGTGCTGGATGCGCCGCAGGAGCGGTGAGTAGCTGGGGGGCAATGAGGGTGGCTGGGCAGCTGTATACATGCTCTGTACCATCTGTGAATCCGTCCATGCATGCTGCGGTGAGGCGAGAATAATTCCCTGCAAGTCAAGATAAAGGTGATGTCTGGCCACAGGGAGCGTCACAGCATGCAGTCACCCCTTGCACCCACCCTCCCCAGGCTGCTGGATGTGCTGCACCCGCTGGGCCTGCCACACGCACGGTTGGGTGCTGCGCTGGACGTGGCACGCGGCTTCCTGGCCACAGACTGGGAGGACCCCCATGAGTTCAAGCACTGGTGGGTCGCGGCTCCTTGAGGGCCCGGCGGCTGGCTCCTTTCAGGGCTGAGGCTGCGGGTAGATGCCAACATCTCCTGCGCTGTACCTGCACCCTTGCAGCGGCAAGTTCGTTTCAGACTCCTTCCACATTTTCTGCCGGCGCCGCCTCTCTCTGGCGGGTGTGGAGGACAAGACTCTGCAGGCAAGGCAGCTGGCAGGGGGCGTGTGCCTGCCAGTGCTTCGTATTAGGTTGTGCGTGCCGTCTCTTCATGCTGCAACCAGAGGACAAGCATCCGACCGGCACCCCCCGCATGTCCTCGAGCAGCGCTACCTGAGGTGGCGGCTGGGCATGGAGGATGAGGGGCAGCAGCAGGAGAAGAAGCGTGCGGAGCGCAAGCGCAAGGCCGAGAAGCCGGCGGAGGCGGGCACGCTGCGGTCTGGCCGCCGCAGGGCAAGCTGCCCTGAAAGTGGTGGCAGCACCAGGCGGGAGACGCGTGCCTCGGCCGCGGCCGCCAAGGCTGCTGCCAAGGAGGGCGGAGAGGCAGCTGGTACTCCTGTGCCCAAGGGCAGACACACTGCTAAGGCTAGCAGGACTGGGTGGCGCTGCTGAGAGCAAGCACCCTAGCAGCAGGCGGTCGTTTGCAACCATGTAGTGCAGCTGCACTGCGATGCGGTGCATCTGCACTCTGCTGCCCTTACCGCTCAGCCTGGTTGCATTGTTGTAAGCTTGTCATGCAACAGCAAGTCATCTCATCCAGCACTCAAACAGCCAGGGCGCTCACATCCACATGCCACCGCCACCCGCTTGCTGCGCCGCCTGCCCTTCCGACTGTGGCGGCGGAGCGTCTGCCATCGCTGTGTCCAAGCCCCCGCTTGCTGCTGCCCCGCTTTCCTGCTGCGCATGCTGCTGGATGCCGCCTGCTGCTGCACCTCTGCCGGCTGCTGCAGGTGATGCCGCCTCCTCAGTGGGGATGGCCTCGCCCCCCAGGGCGTGCCGCCCCGCCCTCAGCTCCCGCAGCTCTCGCTCCAGCCGCTCCGCCTGGGCCCGGTACTTGGCAATGGTGACAATGTTGTCCTGCATCAGTAGATGAGACAGGTGCAAGGATCAGCAAGCTCCGTACAGTTGTCGTACTAGCAATCACCAGCCTGCAACACGCAGATTTTACCAAACTGCAGAGTTGGGCATCTGCACAGGCGCACCTCAATGGCAGTCTTGAAGGTGCGGTCCTCATCGTCACCCTCCTCCTCGATCGCCGCCTTCAACTCTTGGTTTGAAGACAGCAAGTGTGCCACGGCGTTCTGCAGCAAGGGGTGAGGGGGCGGCGAAGAAGGTGGGCTGCAGCGACTGTGGCAGCGACGGCGGCGGCGGCGGCGGCAAAAGCAGGGTGAAGGGCTGCAGACCGCAGGATCTCTAAGCGGCGTCAAGGCCCTATGCGTGCCTGCAGCCGATCAATCTCGGCCTGCAGCACGCGCAGGTGCGTTGCTTCACCGCTGTCCGCCATCACTCGTGAGCGCCTTGCTGGGGTCCGGGAAGTGCGCAGGGGCCTGTGCGATCAAACGATGCAGTAATCAAGCGCACAGGTGCCGCCGCTGCACCCTGCCGCCGCTGCGCTGCTCACCAAAGGCGGGCCTCGTGCCGCACCATCTTGGGCTGTGATGCAGTGCCAATTACACATAATCACATGGTGTGGAGCAAGGAAATTGAACTCAAAATCAAGCTAGCAGAGGGAAGCAAAGAGAATCAGAGCATGTCAGCGGGCTGCCACCCCGAGTTTACGCGGCCACGGGCTGCTTGGCGGGCGCGGCGCCGTGCGCAGCCAGGATGTCTGCGCTCTGCCGCGCCAGGTCGCAGAACAGGCCCACGCTCTCCTCGGGCGTGCCCTCGATCACGCCGTGGCCCACGTTGAGGATGTGGTGCCGCGGCCCCGCCTCCACCAGGCAGCGCGTGACTGCCTTGCGGATCTCGTCCTCCGTGCCAAACAGCACCATGGGGTCGACGTTGCCCTGCTCCAGGGTGCGCGGGAAGGGAGGGAGGGAGGGAGAGTGGATGGGTGGGTGGCAGGGAGAAGGTCGGCAACAGGAGGCAGGGCTGTGGGAGGCCCCAAGCTGCACCCTGTTTTCAAAGCAGACGTGGAGCAGCAGCCGCACTGCCGGCCTGGTGCTGTGCCCAGCCTCAGCTGCTGCGCCACCACCCCACATGCCTGCAGCGTGCGGTTGCTGCCGATGGCTTGCCGCGCGCCCGCCATGGTGCACTCCCAGTCCAGCCCAATCACGTCGGCGCTGCTCTGCGCCAGCAGCGCGTGCTTGCCGCCGGCGCCGTTGGCGTGGAAGATGAGGGGCACGTGCGGGTACTTGGCGCGCACCTGCGGCCGGGTGTGCAGCAGCTGGGATGCAGGTGAGGGCTGGCAGCTGCATGCACAAGCCCGTGGCAAGCAGCTGCATCGCCAGCAGCCATACAGACAAGGCGAGGAGGCCTGCCTGCCCGCAGGTCAGCGCTTCCCACATGCCTCCAAGCCCACAGCAGGGGCCGCACCGCAGCGATGATGCGCTCTGAGTAGGGCATGCTGAACTCGGCAAACTGCTCGGGGCTGAGGTGGTGGGCCCAGGAGTCGAACAGCTGGACAACCTGCGGCACGGGAGCAGGACAGGCAGGCGATGAGCTGGGCAACTGAGGCTGGTGGTGAGGCAGCTTCAGACGCGGGCATTGACAAGACAGCCAGTGAACCAAAAGCCGCAAACAACAGCTGTGCCCCGGGGTGCCCCGCACCTGCGCGCCCGCCTCGATCTGGTAGCCCACATACGCGATGAGCGCCTCGGTGAGGTGCTCCAGCAGCGCATGCAGCACCGCAGGGTTGTTGAACATCATCGTCTTGGTGCGCCGGCAGTTGCGGTCAGCCTTGCCCTGCAGCAGCAGTGCAGCAGCCGGGAAGGCATGAAGCATGGGAGGCGGCCAATGTAAGGGGCCGCACCCACGGCTGTGCCAACCCAGGCAAGAGGGGGTTGCCACAGGCTGCAGCCAGCACCCCTCCAATCATACTGCAGACTGCACCCTCCCACCTCCACGCTGTAGGCGGCCAGGGTCCAGGGCGTGCCGATGAAGCCCAGCAGCGTGGCGCCGGACCCGTCAATCTCGCGCCGCAGCGTGGACAGCGTCTCGTGCACAAACGGCAGGCTGGACAGCGGGTCGTCCATGGGGCGCAGCGCCCGCACGGCCTCCATGCTGCGGCGGGTGCAAGGAATGGGGCATGCAGAGATTGCCATTCCTGGCTAACAGGCGGCAGCACGACAAGCGCAGCAGAGCATGCCCCGTGTGCACAGGCACTCTATCCAGCACTGGCTGCACCTGTCGATGGGGTTGTCAATGCGGGGCCCCTTGCCCTTGATCACGTCAAACTCGATGCCCAGCGCGGGCAGGGGGGTGAGGATGTCGGAGAACATGATCACGCCGTCCGTCTGAGGGGAGGGAGGCAGGGCAGGGGCAGGGGGTGCTGTGAGCGCACAGAATGCAGGGTGTGGGGTCATCAGAGGCACAGGGCTGGCAGCGCCTACCTGCCTGTCCATCAGAGGTGCAGGTCAGGTGCAGGCTATACCAGCCGAACACTGCACCACACGCACAAAAAGTTGCAAAGTTGCGGGCACGGCAGCAGGCCGCACCTGGAAGGCGCGCCACGGCTGCAGGCTGAGCTCGATGGCGATTGAGGCGGTCTCAGAGCGCTCCCGGAAGCCAATGCGGTCGCTGTACTCGCGGAACGCCGCCATGTAGCGGCCCGCCTGCCGCATGAGCCACACCGGCGTGCGCTCCGCCTCTGCAGCAGATGGGGAGGCAGGCGGTGGTGCACCAAGGCTTTGGCAGCTGCGGCAGCTGTGGCAGCCAGTGGGCAGCAAATCAAGGAACCCACATATGTTCACAGCAGACTGACTACTACCCAGCATCCAGCCAGCGGTGCACAGCTGCATCGGCACTGTAGGAAGCAGCAGCTGGGCGAGCCCGCTGCGGCCGCCCGTTTGCCCACCTTCGCCGCGGGCCACCCGGAGCAGCAGGGGGTCCTGCTGTGCACACCGGGCGGCGCAGGAGCGCCTGCTGCTGCGGCTGGAGCGGGCGGGGCCCCGCAGGGCTGCCGCCTGCGACACGGCTGTGCAGCTCGACATGGGGGTGCGCTCTGGGCGGGCTGCCGGGGCAAAATCCAACTGCGCAACACTGCCAGATAGCCGTGAGGCGATGGGCAGGGCGCGGGGGCGCCCCACTTGGACGCCATCATCACCACTATCCCCATGCGCCAGGCGATAGAGTAGCTTCCCGGTGCACTGTCGGCATTCTCGGCTTGCCCCCGGTACCTCCCCGTGCTTGAAAATGCAGGCCACCCTCTCCCGCTCGCCCTGCGCTGCAGCCGCGCAACCCGGTGCCGCCCAGCGGCCCGCTGCGCAGGCCCAGGCGTGCCTCCACGGCACAGCAGCGCTGCGGCAGCGGCGTGCAGCAGCCGGGCTGCAGGGTGTGCAGCAGCGGCGAGGGGTGGCGGCGGCGGCGGCGGCGCGGCGGCCACGCCTTGCGGTGGCAGCCAGCAGCACCTATGGCTCGGAGTGGAGCACGCCCCAGGATGCCTACCTCACCGTGGTGAGTGGTGGTGTTTCTTCGCCGACTTCGGTGGCAGGCATGCTGGCTGGCACAGGCCCAGCTCGCCCCATGCCCCCGCCTCCCGCCCTGTGCCCATCTGCTGCGCTGCCCTGCCCGCAGGGCCTGTCCCACTGCTACGCCAAGAATGACGATGGCAAGCTGGTGGACCAGTACATGATTGAGCCCATCACCGCCAACTCGCTGGAGGGCATGGCCAACGGTGAGCGGGGCTGCCCAGCCTGCTGTGCATGGTTTGTGCGGGCGTGCTGCCAGAGCAACACCTGCAACCATGCAAGCCAGCCCAGCGTCCCTGGAGCGCAGCTGCTCACCTTGCGGTGCCTTGGCCCCATGTCCTTCCCACCCTCCCCTGCAGGCGCCAAGACGTCCTTTGTGCACGTGTTCAGCCTGCGGCTGGGCGAGGCGCTGGCACGCGACAAGTCGGTGTTTCCCGAGGAGTTTGCGCATGTGCGCTGGGGGCTGGGGCGGCAGCACGCTGGGGGACAGGAGCCCAGGCGGTTGAACAGCTCTCGTGCTGCTGCAGTAGCCGGGGTGCGCTTCATATGCCTTCTGGCTCAGCCCTGAGTGCGGACCACTGCCCCTGCCCTGCAGGGCACGTTCTGCGAGGAGTATGAGACGCGGTGCGACGCCTGTGCCCGCACCTGGATGCGGCCCCATGCGCTGGACAACCTGCTGTGAGTGCCGGGCGAGGAGCGGGGAGGGCTTGCTGGGCTTTGGCAGGGCAGGGCAGGGCGCAGCGGCCTGATGCACTCACTTGCTCACCTGCTGCCTTTGGGGGAAACTGCCCCGTGATGCTGCGCGCTATTGCCCACCCCTCCTGCCCACGCCACCTCCCCACTGCAGCGACATCGTGCCCCTGGGCCAAGTGAAGAGCAACTTCAACTACAGCACCGTGGACAAGCGGGTGCTTAACATGGAGAACGTGGTGAACGACGACGACAACATCAAGCAGGTGCGGCGCAGTGGGTGCGGGGGTTAGGCGTGGGGGCAGGGAGGGGCAGAGAGGGGCCTGGCTGCTGGTGGCCGTCACAGCAATGCAACTTGGCGGCTGTGCACCTTGTGCGGCAGTCCTGTGCATGTGCATGTGCGTGACCTGCTGCTCAAGTGTAGTGGCCGACGCGCCTGCGCTCCCCCTGCCCTCCCCCCGTCCCCTCCCTGCCAGGACCTGAGCATCGACGTGTACGGCCGCAAGGCCAAGGAGGAGGCGGCGGCCAAGGTGTCGAGCAGCAAGGCAGCCGCGGCTGCCCCCGCTGCCAAGGCCGAGGAGGAAGAGGAGGAGGATGACATGGACGCCCTGCTCAGCGTATGAAGTGGCTGGCACTCAAACGCTGCCGGCACCCCATGAAACGCATGCACACCCGACCCCAACGGCCGATGGCAGAGGCGCATGGACCCGCCTCTCCAGTTTTGCACTGCAGGATAGATACCTCCATCAGCGCACCCAACACTGTAGTCTGCTTGCCCGGTTTCTTCCATGATTTGCTTTGCCGCAACCAGCCGTCACGCCTGTACTCTGCTGCCCCCCCTTTGCTGTCTCTACTCACGGTGTCCTCCATACGTTCCCTGTAATTCATTCCCGTGGCTGCCCCGCCTTTACCGGTGTCCAGTGGCCTGGGGCAGGTTGCGGCACCGCAGCATGCCGGGGGGGGGCGAGGTAGGCATCATGGGTTGGCTGCGGCAGGCATGGACGTCCGTCGGAAGCTCAATTGCGCTGCCCTCGCACTCGGCCCCTCCTTCTGCCATCCCGCAAGCTTCCTGCCCACTCTCTCACTTCCGTTCGTTGACCGCGGCGAACCCGCCTCGCTCTTTCCGATGCGGGCGGCCAGCCCTCCCAGCGATGCGCGAGCGCAGAAGGCCAAGTATGCCTCAGTCGGCCGGCATGGCCGCACCACAGCCTGTCGCCGCTGGCGCCCCGCCGCCCCCTGCTGTCCCGCCGCCAGTGCAAGCCGCACCATTTTTCTCTGTCTCTTCCCACCCTCCCCTGGCAGGGAGCATCCGGCGCCGCTGGTGCTGCCAGAGGTGACACCCGCCACGCGGCTGCTGGAGAAGCGGCGCCAGCAGTTTGAGGCGGACGAGCGGTTGGAGGCGGCCAAGACAGCGTATGCCACACAGGTGGGGCCAGGGAAGGGCGCCAGCAGCCAAGTACCAGCTGGTGCGGCTGGTGTGCTTGATAAGTGAGAAGAGCTCCAGGGGGTGGTGGCAACAGTGTACTATTGTCCAAGCAGCTCCGCCTGCCTCCCAGCTGACCGCCCCCCTCCTGCTGCACCGTCCGCCTCCCTCGCCCGGCCTGCCCCGATGTTCAGGAGGTGGCATTCCGCGCACGCGAGGAGGCGCTGAAGCGGCGGGACCTGGAGCTGCAGGAGTCGCTGCTGCGCTTCACGCGCTTCCTGCAGGAGAACGACGCCAAGCGGGCCAAGGCGCAGCGGCGGGCCGCCGACGAGGAGCGGCTGCGGGGGGAGCGGGAGGCTGAGATTGCACGCTTGCATGGCGAGGCGGAGGCATGCCGTGCACAGAAGGAGGCCATGCAGGCGCAGCTGGCCAAGGTGGCAAGGTGGGCGGGTGGGAAGACGTGTGCGACAGTGCGTGTGTTGTGTCTTGCTGTACATTCATTTACAAGTTGCTGTTTGTACTTGCTGCAAGCCTGCTTGTGTTTCGCTTGCTGCTGCACATGCATCTACGCTGTTTGCGAGCTGCAGCCCCAGCTGACACCTCCCTCCCTCCCATGCCGATGTGCCTAGGCACCAGGCCTACTTGCAGGGTGTGGTAGAGGCCGGCTACTCCTTCCAGGAGATTGAGGACGTGCTAGCGCGCCACGCCACGCTGCGGGCCGCCAATGCAGACCTGCAGGCGGCACAGGCAGCCGCTGCCGCCGAGGCGGAGGAGGTGCGGGCGGCCACCGCGGCGCTTGTGCGGGCACGCTCAGCCGAGGTGCTGGACCTGAACAACCGGCTGGCAGCGCTGAAGAAGGAGGCAGAGGTGGCAGCGGCAGAGGCAGCAGCCCTGGAGGCGGGGCGGGAGTATACGCTGCGGGCCGCGGCGGCACGGGCACTGGAGGTGGGGCAGGTGGAGGCCGCCGCTGCCAACCTGTACCAGCGGGTGCTGCAGCGCAGCCGGGTGGCTCGCCCGCACGACGAGGCCACCCCCTTGGCCCAGCTTGAAGCGGTGATGCACTACCTGGGGGACCTGCGCGCAGCACTTGCGGCGCACCCAAGCGAGGCGGCGGCGGCACAGCCAGCGGCGGGTGGATGAGGGCCTGGTGCAGTGTCGCATCGTGCTTGAACTCTCGACTGCCCTGGTGTAAGAATTTCTATTCTGCATCCATGCACGGTGATCAGTCAGTGCAAGCTCATGCATCAACAGCTGAGGGCCGATGGCGGGCGGTGGGTGCGCCGCCACCTGGCTCCTGCTGATCTCATGATCGCGCTGTGTTCGCCAGCCTGCCTGCATGCTGAACGACGTCTCGGTCTGCAAGCCTAGCTGTGTGTGAGGGCCGCGCCTGGGGCCCGCTCAAACCCTCTCTCGCCCCTGGCCTCGCCTTCTGCTCCAGACGCCATTCGTATGTCGTCAAAAACTTTGAGGGTTGCCGTATGGCAGCCCGGAGTCCGCAAAGAGCCGCCTCAGCTGCGCCGCCGCCCGCCGCCGCCTGCCGCCAGCCTGCGGCCCAGGCCTGCTGCCCAGCCGCTTTCAGGCCTGCCTACTGCCCGTGCTGCTGCGGTCAGCACATTGGCGCGACAGCTGCGCCTTGCGGCAGCAGTCAGCGGCAAGGGCAGCACCTCTTGGCTGGACGATGGCATTGCAGCGCGCCCACCAGAGAACCCCTCGGCCCAGCTGTTCAGCCCTGACCTGGCCCCGGTGCCAGAGGCGGAGCGCACCTGGTCGGGCTGGGACATGGCGGCGCTGTGGATTGGGCTGGTTGTCAGCATCTCGTCATGGTAAGTGTGCAGTGGTTACTGCTTTGGGGGACCAAGGTTGCATGCCAACGGTAGTGCGTGGCCTGATTCCCACCATGGATTGAGGCATGCCCATGATGCTCACTGGCGTACGCAGGTTCCTTGCGGGCGGCCTGGTGGAGCTGGGCATGAGCGCTTGGCAGGGCGTGGCCTGCGTGTTCTTCGGCAACGCCATCGTGCTGGTGCCGATGGTGCTGCTGGGACATGCTGGTGTCAAGTACGGGTGCGGCCCCCAAAATGGAGCGGGATGAGTGCCCGCCCCCCCCTGTCGTTATTGTTGGAACGCTGGCACCAGGCTGACCTTGCCTCCGAGGGAAGGTACTGCCATTTCTGCTTGTGTGCACTCACTCGTGTGCCGCTCTCGTCTGCTGCACCCCGCAGGTGCCCCTTCCCCGTGCTGGCCCGCAGCTCGTTTGGAGTGAATGGCGCCATCCTGCCCGCCGTGCTGCGTGGGCTGGTGGCAGCAGGCTGGTTTGGCATCAACAGCTGGCTGGGAGGGCTGGCCATCCACCAGATGCTGCAGACGCTGACGGGCGGCAGCCTGGCGGGCAGCACCGTGGTGGGCTGGCTGGGCATCACGGCAGCGCAGGCCTGGTGCTTCCTGGCCTTCTGGGCCTTGCAGGTGCGGTGCGGTTGGCGGCAGTGGGCGCTGGCAGCTTGGCAGCGCAAGTGCAGGGTGGGGCTAGTCAAGGAGCTTCGTTGGTGCTGGTGCTGTGAGCATGCTTGGGGGTCCTATGGCTACCCTTTCCAACTTCGCCGCTCCAGCCCACCTTGCAACCAGGTGGCCATCCTGCTGAAAGGCATGGAGGGCATCCGGCTGCTGGAGAAGTACAGCGCTCCCATCCTGATTGGCCTGACGGCCGCGCTGGTGGGCTGGGCCGTGCACGCCGCCGGCGGCTTTGGCCCCATGCTCTCAGCACCCTCCCAGTTCAGCCCCGGCATGCCGCGGGCAGGCCAGTTCTGGCAGGTGTTCTGGCCCGCCCTCAGTGCCCAGCTGGGCTACTGGGCCACACTGGCGCTCAACATTCCAGACTTCTCGCGGTGCGTGTGTGCTCGGCATGGGTTGGGCAGGGAGGGTGTGCCGTGGCAGCAGGACTGTTGTATGACAAGCTTGACAGTATAAGGCTTGATGGGCTTGTCCTTTGCAGTGCGGTGCATCACGCAACGCGCTGCGCGCCACCCTGCATGTTTGTGTGCAGGTATGCCAAGAGCCAACGAGCACAGCTGCTGGGACAGGCGTTTGGCCTGCCCGTGTTTATGGCAGCATTCACCTTTGCTGGATTAGCGGTCACCTCAGGTGCGTGGGTCGGTCGGGTGCACAGTGGCTGTGCTGAGACCGAGCTGAAGTTGGTTGGTGCTGGCCCTCAACCATCATTTGAGTTGCCGCCCTCCCCGCAGCCACGGTGGTGCTGTTTGGCAGCGCCATCAGCGACCCAATCGCCTTGCTGAGCCGGGTGGAAGGCGTGTGGGGCATCGCTGCGGCTCTGTTGGGCCTGGTGCTGGCAACCATCACCACCAACCTTGCAGCCAACTGCGTGGCGCCAGCAAACGTGAGCTGAAGGGGGGGCAGCAGAGGGCGGCTGCAGGCATGCCCATTGCTTTGGCGCGACTTTAAAGTCAAATTTGTATTGACCGCCAGGAATTTCCGGTGCTCCTGCCTGCCACAGGCGTTTGTGGCGGCTGCGCCTGGGCGCTTCACGTTCACCGGGGGTGCCCTGCTGACCAGCGTATTAGGCTTGCTGGTCAAGCCCTGGCGCCTCATCTCCTCCACCTCAAATTTCTTCAACTGGCTGGTGCGCGGCTGGTGGGAGGCGTCGGCAGGCTGGCGGTACTTGCTATGGCCCACCCCATCTCCACACCACCCGATGTTCCCTCCCCCC